>VMBQ01003184.1:87666-109655 GCA_007657795.1 Dreissena rostriformis
TCTCGGTCAGCAGCTGGAGCGTGCTCGTCGCGACCGAGGCGAGAGTCGCCCGCAGAAGATCTTCTCACCTGTACATATTTCCTTATAGAGGGGAACCTCTGCGGGTGGCTCTGCTAATCCAGCTGAGTCCGTCACCCTCGAGCCGGACGTCTTCTCTACTCTGCTAAACTTCGCTGTCTCCCTGAACATGATGACGGTTGTCCCCAAGCGGAATTTTTGTCCGTAGGGGATCATTAACCTGGTCTAGGAGTTTGTCCAGGGTCGAGTTCAGGAGTGGAACGGGGTTCGCTGTCTGTTTGAACGTAAGGATCGGGAGTTTACCAAACCTAGTATTGTTTACGAAGATGTATGGAAGAGCTGGTCACCACCATACTCGCCTGTAGCGGGAAGGGGACAGCGGGTTTACCAGAGTAGAAGACGGACGGGGCGGACCTGGAGAAATCCAGGACATCGAGGGGGTGGCTTTAGAGAGGGGACCCGGGGCGGCGGTACCCAGTGCGCTCAACGCTCTGGGAAAACCGTCTCGGGGATGAAGACGACGGCCGGTGACGACGAGAGGGGCCATAAAGGCAGAGCCGTGAGCTGCACTTCCTTGGCGGAGGCGTTCAGACATGAATTGTCTTGAAATTGTCATTTTTTTTATTTTGTTTTACCAGTGCACATTAAGGTCTCATTAGCCACCGTGCACTGGTCTATTTGGATCTAAATTATATCTTTGGCGAATACCCGGGAAGCCGGGGTAAATTTGACCTACTTTGGCTCAAAATTAATCTTTTTCCCCAGAAAGGTCACAGGGGCAGGTCTATACATGTAGTTGTCGTGAAGACGCTGGAGGACCTGTAAATAAATCTTATAAAAAAATAAAAAATAAAATAAAAAATCCGGCACTGGAACTTATGTATGATTCGGTAAAAGGTATTATTGTATTCCATGGTGTGTGTTTTTTTAAGGTATATACTCTTGTTATTGAATCCTAGTAATGCTAATACTAATTGTAATAATTATGTAGCGTAATAATCTACTTATAATTTGACAAAACTTTAAGTTACAAGAACGCTAATTCATGATATAGTTCGTCGAGTTATATAGGCCGTTATACATATTTGTTTATGGATGTTATTATTTTGTACACATCACATCTAATTTTGTTGATATATATCTTATTGAATTTGTCATAGGCATACATTTTACTAGAGACGTAGATGTTATCTGTGTCTCTGATTGTACACATGAGCGATCCTGTTTTTCCGGCGGACATATTTGTGTATGGATGTTTTGCGTATCAAGGGCTGATTCATTGTCATGATTGTGTATCCGTCATATTTTCGTTGAGGGTTTCAATATATATAGCAGGTTAATTGTGTATATAAGTTCAGTTTAGCTGGATTCGGAAGTAAGATTTTTGTCATGATTTAGGCTTATTGCTGGACGTGTGAATCTGAAATGACTTGAACAGAAAAAGCATTACTATAAGCTTTGGAGTTGTATTACTCGATGACTTTGTTTTATATTGAATAATACGATGTTATTTGGGTAAATATACAATATTACAGTGAAATTAACTGTCTTGGTGGTGAATAATATTACACATTCGTATTGTTACTATAAATTGCGTAATTACTCCGAACTACGTGTGGCACTTCGTTGTTGTTTGAAATCTATCCTTCGTGTATTTATAAGTGGTCTATGATCGTTTTAGTCGCGTTGTGTAATTTTTTTATTTGACTTAATTGTCCTAGATTCGTTAACTTATTCAAACGTTTTGCAAAAGAAGGCAACAAGTCCTTTTCTATAATATATAAACTTTTATTCTTGGTTAAATGATATTGTTGAATTTCTTATATCAGTCTTATTCAATAATTGAAATAAGACAAAAACATGATACTCCAAAACAAAATATAATCCGTCAAATGTCTATGTCCAAGTGTCCGTCTCTCCTGCACTATCCCGTGAAGCCGTTAAATTGGGAGGTTTACTGTGCGAGTTGCTTCTCGATAGAGTGGCTCGATTATGGTCAGATATACCTTACTTTTATACTAATGCTTATATAAACGGTCACGCTGTAGAAAAACGTGATGTTCTCATTCAGTAAACAGAACAATCCATTAACCCCAGTCACACGATAGTCCTACATGTAGTTTACCAGAACATCGCATGACAGTACATGTACTCTTAACCCCAGTCAGATGATGGTGTGTGTCCCACATGCAGTTTATTAGAACATCACATGATAGTCCAAGTTATTAGGACATCATCTGACAGTACATGTACTCTTATATGCATGATAGAAAANGTTCAAGTATTAAGTCACCAATTATTTATCGCCATTGATAAAAAGACAAATAGACCATTCATTATATTGGGTTTGTATTTGCTAAAATGACTTTAAAGCAAATAAGTGTGCACGGTTTTGATATAAATGTCACACATAGGTTTAAACTATTGTTTTAATTTAGCCTCATAGTAGTATACTTTTATCGCACTGGAAAACTTTGCTTTTATAACACAATTTATACTTGCTCGGTTGGATCTATATGAGATAGCTTCACGCTCAAAATTCGTATCGCATCGTTGCAAAACTAAATTCTGCAACCCCGTTATTTTCAACATGGCCATTCAGGTTTTATTGGCTGTAGATGAAGGTCAAGAAAGGTAAAAAAAATATGTATTCCAATTTTGAAATAAAAAATCAAGTTAAGGGTCTTAAAAAAACGCCGTTGAACATTTTATTTAATTCACCTTTAATTTCATTCTACCTTTGGTAGAGATGCCACTCAAGTCGAAGAAGTAATTTTCTGGAGAAAAGACACATCGAGTAAACCGAACAAGAGAAATACTATTAAGTACATAATTAATTAAACACTTACCGATAATTCGCATCACATGGAGGCGGCTAATATGTTACTTAAGAAACAATTTAAGAGTATTATTATGTATCCCGTGTAAAATATTATTTATAAATAATCTGATGTTGCACCCCATATACAATATTATTCATAAGTAATCTGATGTAAGTAATATAAGAAAACAAACTGGTTTTAAGTACATAGGGAAGTAATTTATTTTTCTAATTTTATATTGTTTGGTAATTGTACATTGTAACCTTGTTATATCCAGATTTGGCAATAAGGACAATTTGCAAATAAAGGTTTTTATTATTGCAATCTATAAAATATGTATTAATGTAGACCATTCATTCTCTGCCGCCGAAATGCCCTTTGGCAAACATAAATGTTATTTTTTATTCTTAAAAAAAATCATCTCATATGTCAGATTGTCATTTTGACAGCTGGGAGGACACCTACCCGTAGTATATAAAGGCAGAGACGTAGATAACATATCTACGTCTCTGATAAAGACATGCAAAATCACATATGTGCAAAAGAAAAACCTGCTCGAATAGAGTTGATAACTGCTGTCCTTGTTCCTCTTGAGGTTAGACATTTTATGTAACTGTCTCATTGTTTGTGCGAGTAGTTTTTAATCAATCTCCACGCAGAGTTGTCGTTCCATGCTCCCACATACAACCTCTGCCATCACAAGAAAATCCTACCAGATTCGGTAGGATGTTTTTTTTTTTTTAAGTATTATATTATGAAAAGGAGTATCATTTTCTTTTATATTTGGAAAATAGTGTATAAGTTAAGGTCCATAATAAAAATATAAATAACTTAAATTAAAAAAAATAAAAATTACTGTTTACAAATTTAAAAATAACCGTTGATACTGCACGACGCCCTTATTGTACCACGTGGCTCGGCTATTATGACTTAGTTGGTTATAAAGGCAGGGATTTAAGATCATTATATATTTGAGTCTTATTTTCCGTTTAATCATAAAACTCTTTGTTTCCACAAAGGAAACATTTCTCCGGTACATTCTTTTTCGGCTTATATGCATTGCTATCTATGCCGTTGATACTATAAGACGCAATTATTGTATCACGTGGCTCAGCTATCATCACCTGGTTGTGTATGATGGCAGGGATTTGATCCAGCTATGCTGGTTCCAGTCAAATCTCTGCGCGGAGGTTGGTTTTTAATATCAGTTTTTTACACGAACTGAATAGAATGCAACCCAGATTTGTATCGCACATCTTAATAGGAAAGATGCAGTGTTAGTGGAATGTTAAAAATTTTCGGACCCACACACAGCTATTCGGTAAGAAGTCCGCATGACAGAGGGCTAAAAAAGGACCTTGTCCTAACTTACGAGCCCGAAAACCATCCTACAGGTATAATACAGTGAGGTCGTCAGTTCCGAAAATTCTCCAGTTCCGAAACAAATCGAAATTCATTTAACATTTTAAAAAACCTTACCACTTTAAACTAAACAAATTGTGCAGTCATGAACAATAACATTTGATGTTTTTCCCCCACAAAAACCGGAATTAAACATACAACTCTAAACAGACACCATCATTGAAGCGCTCGCAGACATTTTTTCAAATGGCGCAAAATGCCTGCGGATGTGTAGATCAGTGAGAAAGAAACGATTATTTTCCTAATCCATTGTCAACGGTATGTGATCATGGTATCACTTTGAAGAATATTTATCAGAGAATCAGCAAATAACCAGATGTGTACATTTTCAGTTGAAATGTTGATTAAAACACGCGAAACAGACACCCTGGTACAGATGTCAGTTTCGAAACACCCGTTTCCGTAATGGGGGTCGTCTCCTGAATCGTAACGTTATTCTTTCACTGTGTTTTCTGTTTCAAGATTATTTTTTTTTAATATTGTCCACTGAAACATTCATTACAAATCAGCCTGTGTGGACTGCAGCAGCACAGGCTAATCTTGAGTTAACAAGATCGATATGCATATGCACTGGTTTCCTATTGAAAGGGTCCATTTGTTTTTGTTTTCTTTATTGTAATTATTGTTTTCTTTATTGTTATTGTTATTACAAGCTCTGTGATAACATACCAATCAGGTTATGTTTTTTATATTTTAAAAATGATAAATAAACGATTTTGACGGCTAAAGTTTATTTTTCGACAAACCCTGTAATGAAAATGAACCTGCTGTCACGCGATTCGCTATTGGAGAATATTAACCGGAAATGGAGAAACAGTACAATCGAGGAAAAACATAAACACACATTTATATTTAGAAAGTAACTGAAAATCAAGTTGAGCGCAGGATCGACGTTGAAATTATATGACAAATACCCTATATTCGAAATCAATGTCGGTCGCTGTTTAAAAGTATAAATTTATAATTTCGTTAGGGATTGGGAACTGACGACCTCACTGTAGTCCAACTTGTTGACGCTCTCAAATATTAAGCTACTTTTTATATGGGTAATATTTTGAGCGTTCAACGGGGGAAAGACCAAAACAATGGTGGAATGTTTTCCTTCTTTGTCTATATTGTTGCGCACGTATTTTGTGCGCAACATTCATGCCCCGATATCAGACAGTTAATATCAACGGATTGCAATAATATTTACATACCTGTGTATATAAATTATTTCTCTATAATGTTCTGTAAGAATTATGTAATGACACTTTGAATTTTGCACGCCTGAGCAATTTAAATCAAACCACTATTCACATTTTCAATTCCTCTCGCTTCTCCCGCTGTGTACCGCAGGTAGATTTTAATCGATAACGCAGCCTATTACACAGTAATGCCTTCTTCTGATTGGTTGATATTTAAATGTTTCATAACATGGCGAGAGGTCAGTGATTGTATTACGATTTAAGCAGAAGTTTAACTGAAACAAGTTATGCCTTTTAACTTCAATTCGACGATATTTGAGGTAAAATGGACTTCTTAACTAAAACTTTATGCGTTGGTAATGTTATTTTGCAATTTTACGCAAATTGATGAACATTTAAACTTTCTGGTTTCCACCACGTCATTGGTCCTTGGCGAATAAGACGTTCCAAAGAATTTAGCCCATATAAAAAGTATCTCTAAATTCTTTGCACATCTTATAAATAAGACTTACAGGTATAACAGGGTATCGGGTCCGTTCGCCCTAGTTACACATTCGCCCTGGGTCCGTTCGCCCTGGGTTCGTTCGCCCTATATTATCATTTGCATATTGGAGTATAAACAGATGATTTTTCACACATGTAAGCAAGTTTGTACCTTAAGTTTTCATTAATTAATATAATAAGCAATTAGTGAAAATTACTGGCCTTTGTTACAAACACGCTTACAAGTTAAAGAGCGCCGTCTTGATTTTTCACACATGTAAGCAAGTTTGTACCTTAAGTTTTNTATACAATATTATTCATAAGTAATCTGATGTAAGTAATATAAGAAAACAAACTGGTTTTAAGTACATAGGGAAGTAATTTATTTTTCTAATTTTATATTGTTTGGTAATTGTACATTGTAACCTTGTTATTTCCAGATTTGGCAATAAGGACAATGGTATGTGATCATGGTATCACTTTGAAGAATATTTATCAGAGAATCAGAAAACAACCAGATGTGTACACAGGTACTTGAAAATATTTTTTTTGGTCCTTATATATATAAGGACCAAAAAAATATTTTCAAGTACCTGTGGATGTGTACATTTTCAGTTGAAATGTTGATTAAAACACGCGAAAGTTCAAACAGACACCCTGGTACAGATGTCAGTTTCGAAACACCCGTTTCCGTAATGGGGGTCGTCTCCTGAATCGTAACGTTATTCTTTCATTGTGTTTTCTGTTTCAAGATTATTTTTTTTAATATTGTCCACTGAAACATTCATTACAAATCAGCCTGAGTGGATTGCAGCAGCACAGGCTAATCTTGAGTTAACAAGATCGATATGCATATGCACTGGTTTCCTATTGAAAGGGTCCATTTGTTTTTGTTTTCTTTATTGTTATTATTGTTTTCTTTATTGTTATTGTTATTACAAGCTCTGTGATAACATACCAATCAGGTTATGTTTTTATGTCCCCCAGTATATACTGGGGGACATATTGTTTTTGCCCTGTCTGTTGGTTGGTTGGTCTGTTAGCTACTTTTTATATGGGTTATATTTGGAGCGTTCAATGGGGGAAAGACCAAAACAATGGTGGAATGTTTTCCTTCTTTGTCATTATGTGCGCAACATTCATGCCCCGATATCAGACAGTTAATATCAACGGATTGCAATAATATTTACATACCTGTGTAGATAATTTATTACTCTATAATGTTCTGTAAGAATTATGTAATGTTACTTTGAATTTTGCACGCCTGAGTAATTCAAATCAAACCACTATTCACATTTTCAATTCCTCTCGCTTCCTCCGCTGTGTACCGCAGGTAGATTTTAATCGATAACGCAGCCTATTACACAGTAATGCCTTCTTCTGATTGGTTGATATTTGAATGTTTCATAATATGGCGAGAGGTCAGTGATTGTATTACGATTTAAGCAGAAGTTTAACTGAAACAAGTTATGCCTTTTAACTTCAATTCGACGATATTTGAGGTAAAAATGGACTTCTTAACTAAAACTTTATGAGTTGGTAATGTTATTTTGCAATTTTACGCAAATTGATGAACATTTAAACTTTTTGGTTTCCACTACGTAATTGGTCCTTGGCCAATAAGACGTTCCAAAGAATTTAGCCCATATAAAAAGCATATCTAAATTCTTTGCACATCTCATAAATAAGACTTACAGTTATAACAGGGTATCGGGTCCGTTCGCCCTAGTTACATATTCGCCCTGGGTCCGCTCGCCCTATATTATCATTTGCATATTGGAGTATAAACAGATGATTTTTCACACATGTAAGCAAGTTTGTACCTTAAGTTTTCATTAATTAATATAATAAGCAATTAGTGAAAATTACTGGCCTTTGTTACAAACACGCTTACAAGTTAAAGAGCGCCGTCTTGATTTTTCACACATGTAAGCAAGTTTTTACCTTAGATTTTCTCATTAATTAATATAATAAGCAATAAGTGAAAACAACTGGCCTTTGACGGCTTTGTTACAAACACGCTTACAAGTTAAAGAGCGCCGTCTTGATTTTTCACACATGTAAGCAAGTTTGTACCTAAGATTTCATTAATTAATATAATAAAATGTTAAAAAGATAACGAATTTCGTTATATGTATTGCTTCCCTGCTTTGATAATAAAATTAAAGGTGAACAGACCCAGGGCGAACAGGATTTAGGGCGAATGGGAATAAGGGCAAACTGAAATTAGGGCGAACGGACCCGGATTCGTATAACAGAGCTACACATACATATTTGTTTCTTCAGTCTAAGTTCAGATGAAAGAATTTAATTTACAATATTACTACAATTATTAGCCTTCAACAGGATATTCTCGCGGTACTAAAGGAATACTCTCGCGTCTAATCACCATGTGTATATATCAGATAAATGATTGAACAGACTATCACATTTGACATTACTTCATTTCAGCATTAATATTTTTACAACGAAAACCTAGTCCAACTTGTTGATGCTCTCAAATATTAAGCTACTTTTTATATGGGTAATATTTGGAGCGTACAATGTGGGAAAGACCAAAACAATGGTGGAAAGTTTTCCTTCTTTGTCTATATTGTTGCGCAAGTATGTTGTGCGCAACATTCAATAACATTTTAAATCATTTGAATTTAAGACACAAACATAAATAAATATCAAAGTAATTTTTTAACACTGTTCCAATGTTTTCCTAAAAAAAATAATTAAATTTGACGTTTCAAATATTGCTAGTCTGAAAATAATTAAACGAATAAGTGGTGTGCAAAGAAGTTTAACACTAACAATAATGTCTGACCCAAGTCTGAAAATAATTAAACAAATAAGTGGTGTGCAAAGAAGTTTAACAATAACAATAATGTCTGACCCAAGCACATGCAAGCAGATGTACCCCCAAAAAATCGAAAAAGTGAAAAAGTTGAATGGGAAATATCATTTCAAGATGAATTTTTAGTAGATTTCATCTTCAAATTGTGTTCTCCATCATGTTCTGTTCAAATGCCCCGCTGAATTTTCTGTAATGTCCTGTTTTGACCCATATACGGCATATATGATTATAAGATTCAAATCAATGGTGGTATGTTTTCCTTTATTACACAGATTGCAGCATTCAAGATTTGAGAGATACTTTAAAGCACAGAAAAAAACATGTTAAGCACGAACAGTTTTTATTTAAATAAAATTTAGATGCCCCTATAAAAACTTAATTTCTTTTGATCCAACACATGCAGTTTTAGTTAAATCTGTTACAGCGAATATGTCTCACTTCTAAATACGCTTGCATTGATATGTACTTCCCGAAAAAAATCTTATTCTTCCCAGCATGTCTAGACATTGTAATTTGAAAACATTTAAGTTTCTTTATCATCTTAGTTTGAATTCTGATTATGGTTTTGTCTGGGGAACATGTCGCTGGCTTCGCTCTCTCCAAGGGTCCAATTAGTCATTGTTGTAACTTGCTGCAGATTACTTCATAAAAACGCCTGATGATATTAGTCACTTGTGCGACAAGGTCTAGTTAATTCTGATCTTTGAAAATAGAAGATGATTATTAAATCAATGAAACTTGATTATTTTTAAGAATGTTTTTCATTATGATTGCAATTGTCAAGCCATTTGCAATATTTAAGCATATTTATGAATGTTTTTCAATGGTACTGTTTTATATCTGTCTCAAGTATATGTCTCTGAATGAACATGTTTATCTGTTAATCATTTCCAGAATGGAACAGAAAAGTCCTCTTCTGGAGACCTCCAAAAAGTACAAAAGAAGAAAACTAGATACAGAATGCAATGCCATGGGAAGTGACACAGAAAGCGAAACTGCGATTATAAAGAAATTTGATTCCACAACCCAAACTGACGTAAACTCTATATCAACTAGGGTAGGTGCAGAGACCTTAAAATCAGACCAAATACAAGATGACTTTAACTCTGTTTGTGTCAAAGTCGAGACTGATGAATGGTGTAATACAGCTGTTGGATTTTATTCTGCGTGTGCCAAATCAGAACAGGTTCTATGGAAAGAGATACATCAAGATAGCAACAAACAATATGGCTTCAATTTAGTACATGAACGATCAGAAAAAACAGGATATTTAGAGATGGATCAAGATGGCTTCAAGATGGCATGTGTGAAATCAGAACAGACGGGATTTGACCTTATGCACCAAGATGCTACAAGACCAGCTAGCTTCAATGCTGTATGTGTGAACAGAAAGCAGACTCCCGATTCAAATGCATATACATCACAAAATGGGCTCCATCCTGTATTTGGGGAAACGAAACAGTCTGTAAATCTAAATACAGAACAGAGATATATAACAAGAAATGACTTCAGTTCTGTATGTGGGATAGAAAAACAGTATATAAATACACATACAGTCAAAGACAGAACAACAGGAAATAATTACGTTAAACCGGCGAACATCAATTCTGTATTTGTTAAGACAGAACATTCAAATATACAGGCTTTAAAAACTGAGGAAAATGCTTTGAGCACCTCCCCGGTTCAGGTTTTGCCTATTAGTCCTTCCATAACTAGCAGATTAGTGACAGCTGCCAGTTCTAAATCTACTGATGCTTGGGGTAAAAGGGAGTGTTGCGATATATCCATTAAAAACAACAATCCTAAAAATCAGTCCATATGTTTGTCAAGTGATGTAGCAGACAGTATGGACCACAAAGTTGCAATATTACCAGTGAATGAACGGGATGTGCTTATGCCTGTAATCAGCTGCAATTCAAAGTCAAATCTATCACACAACTTTTATGTGAGTGCTGAAATGCCTTTATTGATGAGTTCTCAAATGGAAGAAGCTACCATGACATCCAAGGTATTGAATTCAAATATGGTAGTGGAGTCTGGTGAATGTTCTGATGATGACTTTGAAGAGATATTCATTGAAAGAAACAAAGGCGTAGTCAAGCCAAGGAATGCTTTAGGAAGAGGTATTGCTATTAATAAAAGCTCTCAAAAGCTGCAGTATATTATGTGTACTATTACATATGTTACTTTGTATAGTTACATTTTAAACTTTGGCAATTTGGACTTATGTGATTTATTTCAATACAAAAAAAACTTTTAACAACAATCCGATTGTTGTATTTGGCACAAATTTACTAGTCAGTTGTTCTTGAAATAGTACAAAACCGAAAATGTTTATACATTAAGCAGAACTTATTGGTTCTTTACCGTCATCATTTAAACTGCATAACCACTCAAATCTATTGGGTGAATCCATTGTCTATAACTGGCATACATGCCTATTAACCCACAAAGAGCAAATGCAACCAGGATCTATGACAGTCGTCCGGTTAAACAAACACATGCGATGTGTCAACACATTCAGATAAAATGCAACTGTCAAAAAAAGTTAGAGTCTTCAATTCTAAGGGATAATCTGGGTATTCACAAAATAAGTCAAAACAAATTATTATTTTGGCTTAAACAAAGGTGTCCAAAAACTTAGGCTCATTACGCTGGTTTAATTTGTATTATATGTTTGCAGAGAATGCTGTAAAAAGGACTCTCCCTCGTTTTCGTAAACCATCTGAAATGAAATTGGACGAAAAGGGTGACTTAGTGAGTGTTAAGGTATGTATATGTTACCTGTATTTTGTTTGTCTTTTGATGCTACCTCAGAGTGGGAGGCATTAAACATTGCCCTTGTCCATACGTATGTGTGTCTGTCCATCCTGAAGATGGTGTTTCAACTTCTCTGTTAGTACTGCGTGGATCTTGCTCTAACTTTCAAAGTTAAATGACCCATGTGTGATAATCATAACGTAAGGAAAATTGGATGCAGCAAGTTATGGCAGAATGAATGCCCTTGCTCCATTTGGATGCTTGTTTTTACACTCAAAAAATATAAGAATATACTGTGTTAAATGAATTCAATATTCTTTGTCTTAAACACCATTGAAGAGAATAAAGAAAGCCAACACACCAGAAAAAGACCAGACTGAGTACAGTCTTCAAGAGAAGAACCTAGCCAGCTGTATGAACCTGGAACCTCCAGATGATGACATTTTGCTCTGTAAGCCCAAGAACAAAACATCCATTACCTTGCATTAGAAAGTGCAACAAACATGATAATTATTTTTAATTCCTGAGCGCTTAGAACACGAGTTCAGCTTTTGCGGTAAGTCTAAGTTCCGCATCATGTGTTGTGCATAGTAAACATTTGGCTTGTAACCAAATACAGGCAACAGTTAAATCTCTATTTATACATCTTTGTCAGTATGTTTATATTGACAATATCTAGGTATAATATAACGTACATTAAAAACTATGTGAACAGGTCAAATCCTAGAAAATCTGTGCTACTTCTTTAGAAGGCACATACATGAATCAGAATGTTAAACTTTGCAAAAAAAGAAAAATAGTAATAACACTCCAAATGTCTGATTTGTGGTGTATTTGGAGTAAACTTTGTCTACCCGTAAATGTTTTTCTTGGCCATATCTTGGCCTAAATTTAAACTTTGTCGTATGTAGTAACAAACACAGTCAAAGGTCAAATCATGGCAAATTATTCCTTGAACTCAGGTGAGTGCTTAAACATAATCACAGCTCCCTTGTTATGTTCCTACGTTCAGATGAGGGGCATATTTTCTTTTCTGTTCAATTATGTGTTGCCCATAAGTCAGAAAGGAAAAGAACATTTGCTGAAACCATATGAACCTACTATGTGAACTGATGACTTGGTTATAATAATAATATAGGATTATGTCATTCAGATATGCTACTAAATTAGAAGTTTTGTTATATTCATAATAAAATATAAGTGGGTTCTTTACATCTGATATATGTACATTGAAAACTAGGTGAACAGGTCAAATCCTATAAAATGGGTGCTGCTTCTCTAGAAGGCACATATATGAATTAGAATGTTAAACTTTGCCAAATATAGGACAAATATGAATGGGTCAAGTGGAGTCAAAACAAGGTTACGAGGTCAAATTTTGAAACCTTGTTACCATTTAAACCATATTTATGGTTCAATCTTGATAAAACTTTGTCAGAATGTTTATCTAACAATATGTATGACAAGTGTGGTAAAAACCAAGTCTCTGGGACAAATTAAAAAAAAACAACTTGTAACCATATCATGACTAGTCACAAAAATATTAAATCTTGAAAAACCTTCGTCAGAATGTTCATCTTGACAAAACCTAATGAGAATTTCTGTCAGGTAAGCGTAAAAAACTATGTCCCCAGGTCAAATCTGAGAAAAATAGTAATAACACTCCAAATGTCTGATTTGTGTTGTATTTGGAGTAAACTTTGTCTACCTGTAAATGTTTTTCTTGACCATATCTTGGCCTAAATTAAAACTTGGTCGTATGAAGTAACAAACACAGTCAAAGGTCAAATCATGGCTAATTATTCCTAGAACTCAGGTGAGTGCTTAAACGTAATCACGGCTCCCTTGTTATGCTCCTACGTTTAGATGAGGGGCATATTTTCTTTTCTGTTCAATTATTTGTTGCACATAAGTCAGAAAGGAAAAGAACATTTGCTGAAACCATATGAACCTATTATGTGAACTGATGACTTGGTTATAATAATAATATAGGATAATGTCGTTCAGATATGCTACTAAATAAGAAGTTTTGTTATATTCATAATAAAATATAAGTGGGTTCTTTACATCTGATGTACCAGTAGCTGATTTTAGCCTGTGACCTAATTTGATTGTTGCCTTGTGTTTATTTTTCTCTCTTAGACTGTGGAGAATGCAACAAGGAGTTTGAAGGGGACTGCCTTGTCCACGGACCTTACAACTACATACAGGACAAAGAGGTTTAGCTTTGTTTGTTTATCTTAAACACATAAACTAAATGTGAAAAAGAGAATAAGAAAAAAAAACGTATTATTATGGGTATATGAGACTTTTATTTGAAAAGTTTATAAATGAATGTAGGACATTTTCATTGTTTTAATATATATTTATAAATTTAAAAAATGCCTTAATTATATCCCTTTTATTCTTATTCAAAGTGTGTTTCCAGTACATTCTCATATACCTTAGTATCACCAGCAGGTGCCAGAAGGGGACCCCCATAGAGCTGACCATACCTTGCCAGATGACCTTGAAATTAAAACCTCGCACATATTTGGAGCTGGTCTTGGAGTATTTTCAAAGGTGGGACTGGAGTCCAGGATGATGTTTGGACCGTATGGGGGCGATATTATCACTGACAACCATAAGTCAGGATATTGCTGGCAGGTGAAGGAGACTTCAAAGTGATTATGAGCTTGATGCGTATATACTTATTTCAAGTTTGAAATACAAGAGTCATTTAACAAAGTCTAAATGGTTGCCACTGTTTAGGTTCTTAATGCATTCTTTGGTATTGTAGTTTTAACATTTGAATGCAGCTCTTAATAACAAGAATATTAGGTATCATGATTTCTTATGCATCAATCTTGTTTACCTTTTGGTTGTTATAGTAAGATTCTATGCAATTCAGATATATAAGGAAGGTAAAGCGAGCCACTTTGTGGATGCCCAGAACAAGGCCACCTCTAACTGGATGAGATATGTGAACTGTGCAATGACGGAGGCAGATAAGAACCTTGTAGCATTCCAGTACAAAGGAGGCATCTATTATTGCACAGTCAAGCCTATTTCACCAGGTATGTACATGTTGTATGACTAGAGAAATGAATACTAAATGTTGGGACTTTCTGATCACAACAGTCTCACCTTGTCAATACGATTCAATTCCCTTTAACAGCGCATGTGCTTGATTGTCACCATACAACAAAGGTGTAGTTTTCCCCGCGTACTTTGGTTTTCCCCACAGCACAATGTCACACAAATAGTAAATACCTTAATGTATGAAATAAATAGTTTGAAATTGCAGCTATAATTCAAACTTCTTCCAAAGTCTGAGGGATGTTTGAGACACACTCCAGGTCCTTGCATAATGCAGCTTCAGGCCTAGAAAGACCTCATAAACGTCACAATATAGTTAATATGATATCTACATATCTCCAATGCGCGTCGTCGTATGCTAGCCCAAATCAGTTATGAAATTGGCTACTAAGTTTTTTTCCTTAGCGCCAATGTAGCAATATACACAGCACTGAATGTCAGGTGAATCCAAGTAATTGAAACATCCGCTTCTAACTATGTCTTGTTGGGTCTGAGTCCATGTCTCAGCAATTGTGTACACATACACAAATAAATTATAGTTGTGTGTGAAACTTGACCAGTTTCCCTTTGTACTGTGCCATTCCATTTCAATTAAAACAGATATCAAGAAAAGCCAAAAATATGCAAAACGTTTACTTTGACTTACAACCTGTCGTTTATTTCAGTCTTATTGGTATCAAAACTAGATTATTTTGAGAAGAATAAATTACTTAAAATTGTATTCATTTGAATTAACTCAAATGCATTTTTTTTCAGAAACAAGCAAATTCGTTGAATTGATATCCCCCGCCACACACATTTTGTTTAAGGATGGGTGCAAATCGGGCGGATGAACATACTGACAGATGGACGGAGGGACAACACAAATTCTATATCCCTCCGCCTTTGATGCATAGTACAGGAATGACTAAATTATGAATAATTCATAAAATTTGTGACTTTTGACCTCAATGTGTGACCTTGACCATAGCCCCTATGATTATGGGTTTGAATGTGAAGCACCCCCAGATAATTGAGAACAACTATGGCAAGTTTTATGGCTCTGGTTCATGTGTAAATGGAGATAAAGCTCTAAGCTTTTATTAAAAAGCATTTTTTCAAGATACAAAGGGCCATAACTCCGTTATTAACAGATGGTGTACAATGCCATTTGGCGTGCATCATCCTCTTATCCATATATATACTCGTACAAAGTTTCAATGAAATCCGCCAAAGCACTTCCAAGATATGGCTGCGGATACAAAAGTGCCGGACGGACGGACAATTCCAAAACAATATACCTCCGCCTATGGCGGGGGATAAAAACTGGTGTTTAGTCACATTTGTGACAAAACTTCAAAAGTATAGTAAAGGAATTTAGTGTAATATCAAAATGGTGAACATTTTCACATTTTTGTTATACAAAACTTGTTACTATTTAAATTGCTACAGGAGAGGAACTGCTGGTCTGGTACGGAGATGAATGCGCCAGAGAACTTGACCTCACCAGAGACAAGAACTTCCTTTTCAGACCTAAATATGTCAATGGAGAAGGTTTGTTGTTTGTTTTGACAGATTATCGTGACATCAAATACTCATTCACTATTCAAGGTTGATTCATTAATGTTTTCAGTGTATTGTATTGTCAATAGGAGCAAAACACTGATCCGGATTCAAATTTCATATATATTTAGTTTTTTTATGCCCCCGGTAGGGTGGCATATAGTGATCGCACTGTCTGTCTGTCTGTCTGACAGTCTGTCCTTCTGAAATTCCGTCACACTTTGCGTTTAGGTTTCGAAAAATGCTCATAACTTCTATTTCACTTGAGATATAACCTTCATATTTGGTATGCATGTGTATATGGACAAGGCCTTTCCATACGCACAAAAATTTTGACCCCTGTGACCTTGACCTTGAAGAAGGGGTCTGCGTTTAGGTTTCAAAATCTGCGTTTAGGTTTCGAAAAATGCTCATAACTTCTATGTCCCTTGAGATATAACCTTCATATTTGGTATGCATGTGTATATGGACAAGGCCTTTCCATACGCACACAAATTTTGACCGTCCGTCCGTCTGTGTGTCCGTCCGAAAACTTTAACGTTGGTCATAACTTTTGCAATATTGAAGATATTTGCCATGCATGTGTATCTCATGGAGTTGCACATTTTGAGTGGTGAAAGGTCAAGGTCATTCTTCAAGGTCGAAGGTCATTTTTATTCCCCCGGTAGGGTGGCATAAAGTGATCGCACTGTCCGTCTGTCTGTCCATGTGTCTGTCTGTCCTTCTGAAATTCCGTCACACTTGCATTTAGGTTTCGAAAAATGGTCATAACTTTTGCAATATTGATCATAGCAACTTGATTTTTGGCATGCATGTGTATCTCATAGAACTGCACATTTTGAGTGGTGAAAGGTCAAGGTCATCCTTCAAGGTCAAAAGGTAAAAAATAAATAAATCAATCAAAGCGGCGCAGTAGGGGGCATTGTGTTTCTGACAAACACATCTCTTGTTCATTTCTATGTTAAAATATGTCCTAAATGTAATGTAAATATTGTTAATTTTCAGAAATATACGGATGTGTGTACTGCAAGATAGCATTCACAACTGCAGTCCCCTGTGTGCGTCATTTGAGGAGAATGCATGTTGATAAACTGACATCCAATGATCTACAAGTTCTGGATCAGTGGCTTAGAGAAAATGATCATAACTATCTTAAAACGTATTCAAAACATTTAAATCCTACAACCATCAACACAAAGCTCAACAGTATTTTAAATGTCAAACATCATACAAGTGTCATTTCACAAAGTGTCTGTGATAAGCAAGTAACAAGTGTAATATTACAGAAGAAGAACAACGGTGAGGTGTGTAATTATACTAGTAATATCAGTAGTCACATGATGACAAACACGAGGACAGAAAATAGACTGTACAAGTGTGAGGTGTGTGGTTATGTATGTAGGCGGAATGGTCAATTGAAGATACACATGCGAATACATACAGGAGAGATACTGTGCAAGTGTGAGGTGTGTGGTTATGCATGTAACCAGAGTGGTAACTTGAAGAAACATATGAGGATACATACAGGAGAGAGAGAGTACCATTGTGAGGTATGTGGTTATGCATTTAACCGAAGTGATAGCTTAAAGATACACATGAGGATACATACAGGAGAGAAATTGTACAAGTGTGAGGTGTGTGGTTATGCATCTAACGAGAGTGGTAACTTGAAGAAACACATGAGAATACATACAGGGGAGAAACTGTACAAGTGTGAGGTGTGTGGCTATGCATTTAACCGGAGTGATCACTTGAAGAAACACATGAGGATACATACATGAGAGAAATTGTACAAGTGTGAGGTGTGTGGTTATGCATTTAACCAGAGAGGTTCATTGGAAACACACATACAGATACATACAAAAGAGAGACCGTACAAGTGTGAGGTGTGTGATTATGCATATAACCATAGTAGTACATTGAAGACACACATGCAGATACATACAGGAGAGAGAGTACAAGTGTGAGGTGTGTGATTATGCATGTTACCAGAAGGGTAGCTTAAAGAGCCACATGAGCATACGTACAGGAGAGAAACCGTACAAGTGTGAGGTGTGTAGTAATGCATGTAACGAAAGTAGTAACTTGAAGAAACACAATAGGATGCATATAGGAGAGATAAAGTACAAGTGGGAGGTGTGTGGTAATGCATTTTCTCAGAGAGGTTCCATGAAGAGACACATGAGGATACATACAGGAGAAAGACTGTACAAGTGTGATGTGTGTCATTATGCATGTAACCAGAGTTGTACCTTGAAGCAACACATGACGATACATACAGGAGAGACTGTACAAGTGTGAGGTGTGTGATTATGCATTTAACCAGAGTAGTACCTTTAAGACACACATGAGGATACATACAGGAGAGAGAGAACAAGTGTGAGGTGTGTAATTATGCATGAAAATAGAGAATTACTTTAAAGAGACACATGAGGATACATACAGGAGAGAGAGAGTATAAGTGTGAGGTGTGTGATTATGCATGTTATGAGAATGGTAACTTGGAGAGACACATGAAGATACATACAGGGGAAAGACTGCACAAGTGTGAGGTGTGTAGTTATGCATGTAACCAGAGTGATGACCTGAAAAAACACATTAGGATACATACATCACAAGATTCTTGTTCTTTATGTTAACATAAACAACATCACCGGAATTAGGTCTCCCTTGAATAAGGTCACCTTGCGGTGTATATATATACACACAGCGTTATTGGCATGTAAATTTACTCAATAAAAATAATAAGGCTTTTTGGCAGCTAACTATCCTCTGTTTGTTCTTAGCACACACCTGTAACAGAATTCATTTGTTTGAATATATGGAATATTCTGTATAAAAAAAGAAGCCACTAGAATAATAACACCACAAAAAAACTGCCTGTGTAATTTGATGTCTTATGTTTCAGATTTTCAATATAAAAGCTATATGTCTTTTTGTTATAGAGTCAGATTAATAGGGTTTTATTACTAATATACTAAAATATATTACAGAAGTGGTTATTAAGGATTACTTGTTTTGAAGGAATGCATTTATTTAAATTGTTAGTGATAACTATTGTGGAAGTGTCATATGTTACATCTTTATATTATAATAGTTGCAATAGTAAGGATGATACAAAATTCATTGGTCATTTGGATTAAATACTTTTCTGTGATTATTATCAGACTTGAAAGGAAACTCCAATATAAATAGAGGTTATGTTTTCCATTCAGTACTGGAAATAAAAATGCCATTATGTTCATTTTGGTAAATTGTTGAATCAGTTTTAAGTTTTGTTTGAAGAATTTTAAACTCTTTTTTAAAATCATTGTTATGTTTGTATATAAGGAAACAAATATTTACATATCTTCAAAGTGTTTTCATCAAGTTAGTGATGTTTCATGTTTTGCTCATTGTACATAAAATATACTTAGGATTTCATTTGTTTGCCATTTTATAAATAGAGAAATAATATAAAGTTTGATTTTGAAATGTTCACTTCAGTATTAACTTAAAATGTTACACAGAAGCTTATAGAAAACTGGCACTTATGTGGTTCAATTAAATATTTAAATGAATACACTGGAATTTCAATTAAGAATGCTTTTTATAACAGTACAATCTACTGGCTTTTATATAATGAGCCTTGTGATGCAAACATGGGTCTCATGCCATATGCAGCCAGAATAGTTCCAGACCAGCCTGCCCATTGGCACAACCTAGTCAGGAGATACCCTGCCTGCTATTAAGTCATGCAAGGTTTTGTGGTTTCATTAGCTGACAGTGTAGCCCTTAACCAAACTGCACTTAAGCTGGCCTGGGTCTATGTTGGCAGCATATTGCATTAGACTCAATTTATGTAGAAAAGGCTTTTTAATTAGCATAACATGACATCTATGAAGTGTTTTAATGTCTAAAACATGTGGAAGAAGTGTTTTAACCATACATGTTCATGTTCTCAAAGTTAGTAAGAAATGTTGTCTTTTTGAACAAGTAAAAGGACTTTGGTATTTGAATGATGTTTATTTAAAATTTATGTTTAAATTGTTTGTTCCGAAAAGGAAAAATGTTCTTAGAGCTGAATAAAAGGTTATACCGTAACCCTTTTCATTATTTACTTTAATTTTTAGCTCATTGAGCACAACATGCTCATGGTGGTCTTTTGTGATCGCCTTTTGTCCATCAGCCATTATTTGTGATCGCCTTTTGTCCATCAGCCATTATTTGTCGTCAACATTTGCCTTGTGAACACTCAATACTTCACATGTATTTCCAAATCTTCATTTAAATGTAACAAAACATTTGTCTGATTCATATCTCAGATAATTCGGAAACTCTGTGATATTTATAAAAAAAACTAGGTAAAATTAAAGGAAAAAGCTTCTGAACCCTCTTAGAGAACTGATTGTTAACTGACTGCCATTATCATCAAGTTATGTATGTGCCTTATTTGTTAATCTTCTAATATAAGAGTCAGTTGTAAACAAATTTTGTTTGCTCAAATAATTTAAAAATGTTTGATTATTACATTGCTTTAAAAATTATTTTTTTTGGGGTCTATAGTGAACAGACTGTTACATTAACTTGCCGTTTCAGTTTTGAGCAACCAGGCCTTGGGCAGAGCAAATAACAGTACAATTTTTACCATAAGTTTTTACATGCCAAGACACCCAGTATTCTTGGCTTTAACTGGACCTCATTCATATTGACTGGCTTTGTGCGAGGTCTAACAGACTTTAGGTGACACTTGCTATTTATGTATGTCAGTATGATGAAAGATTTTTATTCTCGGGGCAGGGTTTGTTTCCTTTGTTAGCCTAGGACAAGGCCAAATAAAGGGCCTTTCCCTTAAGAGAATTTCTTTAAAATGAATTTTTCCATACTTTCAAGTTACCATCGGAAAATATCTTCCCGTTTCTCAGTTTTGTTGATTATTCCCCCCCCCCCCANTCGTATAGTAAAACCTTGTTAACACTCTTCATGAAACTTAGTCAGAACATTTGTTCTAACGATATCTCGGATGAGTTTGAAAATGGTTCTGGTCTGTTGAAAAACATGGCTGCCAGGGGGCGGGGCAGTTTTCCTAATATGGCTATAGTAAAACCTTGTTAACACTCTAGAAGTCAAATTTTTGGTCCAATGCTCATGAAACTTGGTCAGAATATTTGTACTTATGATATCTGGGCTGAGTTCGAAAATGGTTGAGATCCGTTAAAAAACATGGCCGTAAGGGGCGTGGCATTTTTCCTTATATGGCTATGTAGTAAAACCTTGTTTCACATTTATTATCCAATCTTTATGAAACTTGATCGGATCATTTGTTCTGACAATAGCTCGGCTGAGTTTGAAAATGGTTAGGATTCGTTGAAAAACATGGCCGCTGGAGGGGGAGGGAGGGGCGGGCAGTTGTCATTATATGGCTATAGTGAAAACTTGTTGACGCTATATTAGACACATTTATTGGCCAATCTTCATGAAACTTGGTCAGAACATTTGTCCCAATTAAATCTTGGCAGAGATTGAAACTGGGTCATATAAGCTCAAAAACTAGGTCACTAGGTCAAATATAAAAAAACATTTTTTAAAGTCACTTTTTTGGTCCAATCTTCATGAATCAGCTTGCATTTTTTCAGAAAAGTCTAGTTCCTTTTGCTCACAGGTGAGCGCCTTAGGGCCTGATGGCCCTCTTGTTTCAATACATTATTCCACAAACTGGAATGCTAGTCCCTTTCCACAAATCAAGAAAAAAGCTCCACCAAACTATCAGAGAATTTGTGTGACTTCATTATTTTAAGTACATAAAGCACATTTTAGCTTTTAGGATCGGTCTTTGTCCGTCGTCTGTCCGTCCGT
>VMBQ01003185.1:6709-60704 GCA_007657795.1 Dreissena rostriformis
TTGGCGCCTTATTTAGAAAAAAAAACAATAACAATTACAAAGTATTTTAAATAGATTTACTTTGATGTGATACATCTTGCTGCAACAACGAAGTTGAACTCTCAAAGTGACTTCCAGGAAAGGGGATTTCCCAGAATTCAATAAAACAAATGGCTACCAACATTACAAGGTGCCACTTGAAGTAATTAAATAGGTAAGCTGGCAGAGACTGTAAAATATTGGAATGTACTACAAGGAAAAGAAATTCTATAACATGGATGGCTATCATCTAGATAAAAGTCCTGGTGATGTTTAAATTATATACACTCAGTTGTGAAAATATGTCAATTGATTTATATAGTTACATAATATCACCAGTATGAACAACTTCACAGTCCATGAGAAAAGGTAAGTGTTACTGACACCCCTTGGGTGTATCATTATCACTGAAAATCCGGTTGAAATCGGTTGAAAACAAACAATATACTGTTTTTTATTTTGTGGTCGAGTACGGTAAAGTACGAAAACGACCTAATTAATATTCATGATTCGACACGATAATTCAAACCTAAACAAACAAAATTGCGGATACGGGCGAATTTAGCGGAGAGAAGGTAAGAACAAATGCAAATACATCTGTTACAGACGGAAACTGAGTTGCAACGCTACGTTTTTGCTAAATCTATGTATTTATTCCTATATGCTAATAATGTTTAAAGAAAGCTAAATATAGATATCATTTGCATAACTCGCGACGCTGCAATGATTTTCGCCTATTGCATGTATTTATGATCATTTATATATTATTGTATCGATTCAAAACCGATTTTGACCAGGTTTTCGATGTTTATATGCAAAGCAAAGATGGACTGTCACTTTAACGGGCGAGACAAATAATATTAAGTTGATGATGTAAGCTAAGATGGTGATTTATGATGATGACGAGGATGTTGTTGTTGCTTATGATGGTTTTGATGATGATAATGATGATGACAACGATAACGACGATGATAAAAATGATGACGACGACGAAGGAGAAGTTTATGGTGATGATGATAATGATGACAACGGTGCTGCTGATGTTGCTGTTGCTGTTGATGCTGCTGATGAAAATTAAGATGATGTTAACAATTATGACGACGACGACGATGGCGATGACGATGATGATGGCATTGATAATGACAATGATGATGACGATGATGATGACAATGATGATGACGATGATGATGACGATGATGATGGCGATGGTGATTATGGCTATATGGTACACGACTCCTGAGAGGAAAAAATATACATACAAGAAAAGTAACCGCATTGACTCAATTTCAAGTTTCCAAAATCTTCACACACAAAAAACACACGTTTAAAATATTACAAAAAGAAAAAACAATACCAAAAGTAACAAAATAATATATCTCACTTGCTATTTTCCATGGTAACATGTTTCCAAGGCCGCTTTGTAGGTTTAATCACGCACAGAGTTGCTTAAACGGCCTATTTCTATTTCCTCCGACAATCTAGCAGAATCTGGTGACAAAGGGAGAAAACTTATTAACATCTGTAAAGCCATTTTTTGGAGCGTGAACAATAGTGCTTAAATGGAAATGTGCATTTAAGCTTCCAACCGTTGTTAATGAAAATAGCATAATAGTTACTGAATGTCCCACAAATTTAAAACATACATGGTTTATTTAATATTCTAGGTTAGTGGTATACACAGATACTTTAATTAAACGCTAGTAAAAACGTCTAAACCACGAGCCTTGGTGAGTTGATCAGATTTTTATGTAGGGAAAATAAACGTATATAAAATCATGTATTCGACTCGCCCACGTCATGAAAATAAACAATATGACGTCATTATACTGCCGTGAACGCACAGAAGAAGGGGGTCAATATACACTTTGACTCCCCAAAAAATCCTACAAAAGGTTTTTTAACTGATCCTGGTAGGGAAGAAGGTACTTGTTAACATATCAAAAGTTTTCCCAAAATCGGACTTCCGGAAAGAAGTTTTTTTCAAGATGGCCACCAAGATGGCCGCAAAAAACTTTTTATGATCATAACTATGTAAGTATCCAATGCAATTTGATGATTTTTCTATCTAAAAAAAAGGTTGTAGGGGTCAAATAACACATTAAGGTCATCAGACATAGTGTAAGTGTATTAAATTACACAGAAATCCAACATTGCTTCCAAAATGGCCGCCAAGATGGCCGCCAAAACCTTCGTATGATAATAACTATGTAAGTATCCACTCAAATTTGATGATTTTTGTGTCTATACCAAGGTTTTAGGGGTCAAAGAACACATTAATATCATCAGACATAGTGTTAATTTATTAAATTGCACAGACATCCAACATTGCGTCCAAATCGGCCGCCCAAACCTTCTTATGATAGTAACTATGTCAGTAATCACTCAAATTTGCTGATTTTGGTGTCTATACACAGGTTTCAGGGGGGAACGAACACAATAAGATAATTAAAAATAATGCTAGTCTATTACGCAACATAAAAATTCAACATGGCGTCCAAACACAAAGACCACAAGTGCATTACTACTGACTCAAACGTGATGATTGAAAATTAGCCATTGTAAGCTAAGTCCAATATGTTTTTCATCTTCGCAATACCATACGACAAACGTGTCAGTGTAGTTTGACTAAACATTGGCCTGGACATAATTGTCTTTTTGACCTTTGGAGTAATGATGGAGCCAGAAGAGCAAATCTGTATCTTCGCCCACCAACGTTGTGGTGCTATGACGGGATTGTTCCACTGTTGCTTTAACAATATCAACGTCTGCATCCTCTGATGACAGAACGACATTACATCCCTTTTAAGTCAGAGTTGTGCTGATCAGAGCAATAATGACTGTCTTGTTTTATAACGAGACAAAAAGTCCTCCTTTTAGCATGATCATTATGTTTGTTTGTTGAAACTCACAATAGAGTTCACGTTTTTCCTCGTCTCTGGTGTGTGTTGTCTTTAATAGAACGACCGTCTTCGTAACTATCAAAAACCATTGTCGCTTGTCCGAAATGCCTTAAAGTGAAATATGCATTAAACTGGACTATTGCGTTATATGTGTCGCCCTTTTTCCATGGTAACCGATGGAGAAAAGAGCGACCATCAAGCACGTAACGATCTGTTTAAGGAATACCGATGATCACATTCTCGCTTGATGCGTCTGCAGCGTGTTTGGATTTATTGTGTTTTAATTATCTCAAGTAGGTCATTTTTGTATCGTTATAGTTTCCAAAAAGTAAATGTCTGTATCTGAAATGTCAGGACTTTGTTATAGTTTCCAAATAGTAAATGTCTATATCGTTATAGTTTCCAAATAGTAAATGTTTGTATCGTTATAGTTTCCAAATAGTAAATGTCTGTATCGTTATAGTTTCCAATAATAAATGTCTGTATCTGAAATGTCAGGACTTTGTTAGTGCATATGTGAGGCCATTACAACTGTGCATACACAATCAGGATTTCTCTGCTGAGGATAATGTTCTAAATGATAAATGTGTTGTTGGTGTTTTCTTTTTTTTTAAATAAAAGTTGTTCAGAGAGTTCAATCATGTATGTTAGCAAAGGTAAATATTATCTGGATAAAAAATTGACTTAAATAAACATTTATATGGTATTCGATACTCCAGTCATTTTCTCGTTAATTCCTGGTAATATCGACGAAGTCGTTTACGCTTGTATTGTCTTTATTTGCCTTCGCAATACATGCCGTAATATCAACGACAACGTTGATTTTTTTATACACGCCGTAGGAGTAAATTATGCATGTAATATCATCGACATAAAATGCAAAAAGAAAACAAATATGACGAAAATGTTACATATGTGCATAAAACGACGAATTCTTTGTCAAAATCAAAACAAGGCAGCGGCAATTCAAATGTAAGCCTCCGTAATGCAGACGTAGAGCGTTCGCATTTACCATAAGTTGTCCCGTGTTCGAGTGCAACTACAGGCAAACGTGTTTCCGTTTATTTTATTACAATAATACCTTGTTTATGCTATTCCAAATATTAAAGTAGTGTTAATAAAAAAAACATTAAATGACAATTTTAATAAACAAGAAAATTGCTTGACTTGATATCATCCGCAAAATAAAAAACATACGTTACATCATACAAAAACAACAAAGGGCAATAACCCGATTTAAGGAAGTGTAGGGCTATTGTTATTGGGCATTGCACTTTTCCTCATAGATATCAATGCACCCTTGAAGTTTCATGTTGAAATCGTGTATAGTATCTGAAAAGGTTCATCATACAAAAACACCAAAAGGCAATAACTCTTATTTAAAAACCTGTAGGGGTCTGGTTCTTGTGTATGGCACGTTTCCACATAAATATATATACACCCATATTTCATGTTAAAATCGTATATAGTTTCTGAAATAAAGCCCTGAAAAGATTGTGACAGGCGGACGGACGGACGGTAGGCGGGACGGATAGACAACGCGTTTTGCCGGGGATAAAAATGCGAAACAAACGTAAAGAAGTTCCTTTATTTATATGTCAAAAATTCCCCTAAGCCCTCTTGTACCAGATAAAAAAAGCCTTTGGAAATCCAAGTGATGTGCGAATTAATGGGATTTTCAGCGTTAAGATAGTACTTATGTCGCTTGGACGCCGCTCCTCTTCGCCTGACATTCATTTCTGGTTCCAGGACCATGACCGAACCGCATCCTGGTTACCACTTGTGTTGGCTGGCGAAACGAANGCTATGACGGGATTGTTCCACTGTTGCTTTAACAATATCAACGCCTGCATCATCTGATGACAGAACGACATTACATACCTTTTAAGTCAGAGTTGTGCTGATCAAAGCAATCATAACTGTCTTGTTTTATAACGAGACATAAAGTCCTCCTTTTGGCATGATCATTATGTTTCATTGTTGAAACTCACAATAGGGTTCACGTTTTTTCCTCGTCTCTGGTGTGTGTTGTCTTTAATAGAACGACCGTCTTCGTAACCATCAAACACCATTGTCGCTTGTCCGTAATGCCTTAAAGTGAACTATGCATAAGACTGGACTATTGGGTTACATGTGTCGCCCTTTTTCCATGGTAACCGATGGAGAAAAGATCGACCATCAAGCACGAAACGATCTGTTTAAGGAATACCGATGATCACATTCTCGCTTGATGCGTCTGCAGCATGATCTCTTATTGCCTGAGCGATTTGAGGCTTGTTTGCTCAAAAATCAACGAAAACTGTGTAAAGTATTTCGTGAAATAAAGTTACCCAATACAAAAGTCCATGTTTCTTATAGCAATAGCCAAAATGTCAAAGCCAGATGTGTTCTGGTAACATAGACTTTTGTAGATACTAAATGCTTGTTTTTAATTTTTCGTGTCACAATGAAATCCTTTTCTTTGTTTCTCGAACTGATATCTATTCTTACGACATACGAACACTAAATTGGTACCATGTAAGTGTCCGTGTGAATTTATAAGCAAAGGCCGACTTTATATTGATATATCTTATGATCTTGTTACAATCCGTCTCAAAAGCATGAACATTCACAACTGACCAAGCCACTATCCCATTGAAAATGTTTCTAAGAGTAGGATCAGCTGTGTAGGGTGAGCAAGCTGAACTATAAGAATTTTTTTCTTGGAGATCAGAAGCATCTCTTTAGATGCGCGCCAAAGTTGAGTCTTTGTACTGTGGACTTGTAGTAAAGGTCAGGTCTGTACAATCCTGCATCGCACTGTTGTATCCTGATTTACAGGTGCAGATAGGTTCCAACGGTTTCAATTTCCTCGGTCTTCCCACTGCCGCGAGGCAGACCACCTCTGCTCTTAAGAGACCTCATCAATGTTTGCTCAATGACAAGATCGCTTCTTAGCCGAGCCCAGTACTGATTGCTCATATGAACAACGTGAACACCAGCAACAAACTTTCGATAAACGCATGGGTGCGTTTCCTCTATGTGTTCATTTGCTGCAGCTAATGAAAAGCAGATCGCAGATAATTAAAGTGCCCAGCTGCAGCAAAGACGGATAGACAATCGAACACTGCCTATACATACATCAGCCAACACCCAGTACGATCGGCCTTGATCAACATCTTTGCCAGGCTAACCATACGTTAATCATTCAGCCATACTTTGCTTGTCGTTGAGGTATGGGCAAGTTCATTTTTGTTCTTCTCTGTAGCCGTCTCGAGTTTGATCAAAATCTCAGAACATGTAGCATCTGCCAGCTTCGTCTCTCCCCTAAGTAGAAAAGAGTACAATTCCTCGGCTTGACCTAGCAGTTTCTTTAGCTCGTG
Source organism: Dreissena rostriformis (assembly GCA_007657795.1). Lineage (NCBI taxonomy): Eukaryota > Metazoa > Mollusca > Bivalvia > Myida > Dreissenidae > Dreissena > Dreissena rostriformis. The sequence goes on from VMBQ01003185.1 coordinate 12,990, forward strand.
ATCTTCCTGGGTCATTTCGGCTATAAACTGGCTGTATAAGCACTTGCCATCAAGTAAATGGCCCCACAAAGACCTCTGGGTAGCTTTATCTGTCATAATATGCACAATTGCATTTGCCCCATATACAGTATCAAGAATACATTATTGAAAACTGTGCCTTCCATTAGAGATCTTATGGCCCCCAGCAAGTTCATAACCTTATGAAAACACCCCAAAATCAGAACTGTGGTTTTCAGGCAATTACTTTGTGGCGCATCAATGATGATTTTACGACCTTCCAAGTTCCTATACAAGGGTTGGTTAAACGTCACAATTGTGGGAAGTGTTTGCTTCATGGCAAGGTTGCAAACAAAGTCTACTGTTGAAAGAATGCACAATTTGTCCCCAGAGTACATATTGATCATAGACAAGAATTTGTGTCTGCTATTTTCAATGCTAAAAATGGTGTACTTAACATCAAGGGAGGTAACTTTTCAAAGCGTTTTTTGTAAGGTATAAGCTAAGTCTCAAACAGAACACGTATGCTTAGACACAAATAGAGTAATGCAGTTAGAATCTAACAATGCTTTAACAATATGTGATGTCTGAAAAAAAAAGATTTTTGTTTAACATTTCAACATGTTGTTTTAGAGGGCTACTTTAAAAAGCTTTCTCAGTTAGACTTATGTGTCTCTTCAGCCGACTTAAACCAGGTTAAAGGTCTAGACCCATGTTTAATCACATAACACTGAAACGTTTGTCGCTCTTATTACGATGTCGAAAAACATATTTGACTTACCATAATAACTTCAAGTTTTCCGACGCTTTAAAATAATGCAATGGTTTCATCTCCGAAAATTAAAATACATAAACATATTCCTAGAAGATATTGTTTGAAAACTAGAGACCCCCTTAAAAAGGCATATTGCAGCAACGTGAGGATATCCCTCTGTATGACGGCACTTGTCAAAATGATAGAGTTTGCTAGTAAATACCACTTCGTAAACTTTAAGTATTAAATACTTCAAGCTATGTTTGCAATGAATTTAAAACCATTTAATATTGTTGATGTTGTTTTACAGAAAGATGTTATCTTGATCACCAAGTAAAACTAGGAGCCTTTAATATTCTGTAGGATGACCTTCCACAACTATCAGTATAATCAAAATCGGCAGTTGTCGCTGAGATGATACAACATAAACACGGTGAATATAAATGAAGATTAAAAGATAACACTAAGCTTGCAGCTGAATCATATCAACCGTATGTTTGTGCATTTCGAAGTATATGAGGTCATTCCGCGCCTGAGGCTGCATGAATTATCTAGCGTATGCCAGGTATACATGCAAACATACCCAAAATAAAGCAAATGTAACGGTTTATGACTTTTTGCAGTCATAAGCTTGGCTTTATGACCGTCATCCGATCGTTAATCTATTATGGAATGTGTTAACGGATCAACGCAAATAGGAAGAATTTTGATTAAATGCAACTGTCCGAAAATTTTGAGTCATTTATTTAAGGGTAAAATCTGGGTGTCCGAAAAAATTAGAGTTACAAAATATAATTATTTGGGCTGAAAAAGAGGGTGTCCGAAAACTTAGAGTGTCCTAAAACTTAGAGCAATTACGGTACCTTACAATGGCTGACTTTCTCAATCATCACGTTTGAGTCAGTAGTTATTCACTGGTGGTCTTTATGTTTGCGGTCATTTGGACGCCATAATGAATGTCTATGATGCGTAATAGACTAACCGTATTTTTAATTATCATATTGTTTTCTTTACCCCCTGAGACCTAGGTATAGACACCAAAATCATCAAATTTGAGTTGAGTCTTACATAGTTATTATCATGAGTGGGTTTTGACGACCATCTTGGCGGCCATTTTGGACGTAATGTTGGATTGCTGTGTAATTTAATACACTTACACTATGTCTGATGATTTTAATGTGTTCTTTGACCCTTACACCTAGGAATATACACCAAAAGTATCAAATTTGAGTGGATACGCACTTAGTTATGATCATAAATAGGTTTTAGGCGGCCATCTTGGCGGCCATCTTGAAAAACAATTTTCCGGAGGTCAAATTTTGGTAAACTGTTGATATGTTATAAAGGACCTCTAGCCCTACCAGGATCAGATAAAATACCTTTTGTAGCAATTTTTGGAGGGGTTATAGGTGTTTTTTTATCATATATTGACCCTACTACAGCTTCGGTTATGTGTGCTTATTCATCCAATGCAGACTTGACGATATAAAACAAGTTATATGTGTATTAGATGTATTATAAGTTTCGCAATCTATAAGGTGTAATTTCACACAAGGAATATTTGTGTCGTTATTTTTTTTTCAATAGTTTATGTTTATTAAATGCACATACCTGCAACAGTCAGTGCATATACATTTTCGTTGATTGTGCTAACATAAAAAAAAATCAAACTAAACATTTGGCATTTTATGATTATAAACACGATGAATTCAAACTGGTTTTTGCTTTTGTATATTTTTATAAACGATATTAGATGTCACGGGATATCGATTTCGCACCGTGTTCTCGCATCATGAACTCGCTCATGTTGACGCGGTCTCACGCTTGTAAGCCATCTGTCAACAATAAGCAACAATGATCTCACACACGGATCACCGTACTCTGGCGTATTTAGAGTAAGTACGCTATGTAAGCGCAGCGTAAAGCGTATATTCTATTCGCACCCAGCGCGTTCGAACCTTAACATTATTAATTGCATGTATTTTTCAAAAGGAAACTTTGTGAGTGACATTACTATATCATTTTTAAGGAACTGATCTCCTTCAAGCGAGCAGTTATTTATTTTCGGTGCATAAGGTCTTTGTTTTAATCTTGTTAACATATTGTAGTTCGTGTGAAATGACAAAATTCTTTTATACCCATTATGTGAAATATCGGAAAATATATATTTATATCGATTGCCATATATTTCTACCTGGTTTTCAATGTTGTTATGAATGCGTTACGTTTCAATGGACATGGTCAACGTGTTTTAACATATTGAAATTAAGTGTCATTTCTTTACCGACACATGCATTGGAAATAAAGAGCTAAGAATAGCAAAGAGAGTATAAATATTTAACTGTTGCTAAATACAGATCGAGTCCCTCTGATAAACACAAACTAAGAATAAAAAGTCTACATCTATGTGAATTTAACAACAATGACATGCTTGCAAGTTAAAATACCAGAACAGAACAGAACAGAATAGTTTAGTCATTTACATACATATAATAACAGCAAGCGTTTGAAGTAAATACAAAACTTACACAATTTCGAACAAAGACCAATTCAAAGAAACAAAAAATAAACATGGTTTCGTGTTTACGTGAGAATATTAATACATAGTGACCACATAATATATATTATATAAAATATAAGTATTTCCAACAACATAATTATTTTTTTCTTTTTAAAAATTCAAACCTTGAAGTTTTTCAATAGGAAAACTCACGTAAAAATGTGAAGTTAGGACACATATAATCGCACAAATCCAATTTTATGGTTGTATGTTATTTTCATTTGTATTTAAATAATTTTATAAATAAAGGATTGGGAAATGATGATAAAATTCACGCTGTATCATATAAAATAATACCTCCATCCATGTTCAACTTAATGGTATTTAATTAATGTTTAAGTATAAATAATAACAGAGTTAAAATATCGTATTTACCGTTAATGTCCCCTTACAATCGTCGTTTATTATTACCTGCCATCTTTATTGTCAGTTGATTAATATCCAAGTAAACGAACAGAAAGAGTAATTTGGTTCAATCATTTTAACATTTTTTATATGCATTCAGTTTATTAAATCAAGTACTTCGTATTTTCACCGCAACAGTTTGGCATTTCGCAAGACATAGCAATAGTAGTCGTTTCATTTAGTGCGTTCAAATTATCGTTAAGTGTACTTGCAAATATACTCAGGCTTCTCTGTTTTGTGTTTATAATCATATAAGCGAGAAATAAGTTAAAGAAATATTTTAATAGATAACGCTTATGGTATTAAATGGCTAGTTTAACGCTGAAATAGCTGTATACGAATTGACCTGAATGTTTTTTCGTTGGTATAAGAGATTAAATTAGTTTATATTTCTGATTAAAGTATTGGACACACTTGCATGCCTTATAAACGAAATTAAAGTATTTAAAAGATCATAACTAGGCTCTATTTTGATTAACTACGATCAACATATAAAGCGATAAGTTTATATTATTTGTTTGTCACATAAAATAACAATTATGATTAAAAAATCAACAGATTTATATAATTAAATAAAATCTTAATGGTCGAATATCACAAACATTCATTAATTTACATTTAAAAAATAAAATATGTATCGATAAGCACTTTTATGTGTATGTTATGTTAATAAATAGACGGAAAAAAATGATAAAAAACTCCGCAGTTAACCCCTTTTCGATCGAGACCGTCTGTACGATGTAGTGTAGAACGTGGACAACAAGTTGAATCTAACTTTAGTTGGATTTTAGCCCCAGACATTCAACTTATAGTAGGGTCAATATACACTTTGACCCCCAAAAAAATTGCTACAAAAGGTATTTGAACTGATCCTGGTAGAGAAGAAGGTACATAATAACATATCAAAAGTTTACTCAAATTGGACTTCCGGAAAGTAGGTTTTTTTCAAGATGGCCACCAAGATGGCCGCAAAAACTTATTTATGATGATAACTATGTAAGTATCCACTGCAATTTGATGATTTTTGTATCTTAACAAAGATTTTAGGGGTCAAAGAACACATTAAGATCATCAGACATCGTGTCAGTTTATTAAATTACACAGAAATCCAACATCGCTTCCACAATGGCCGCCAAGATGGCCGCCCAAACCTTCTTTTGATAATAACTATGTAGGTATCCACTCAAATTTGCTGATTTTGGTGTCTATACCTACTTTTAAGGGGTCAAAGGACACATTAAGGACATCAGACGGTGTAAATTTATTAGATTACACAGAAATCCAACATTGCGACCAGAATGGCCGCCAAGATGGCCGCCCAAACCTTCTTATGATAATAACTATGAAAGTGTCCACTAAAATTTGTTGATTTTGGTGTCTAAACACAGGTTTCAGGGGAAAACGAACACAATAAGATAATTAAAAATAATGTTTGTCTATTACGCAACATAAAAATTCAAAATGTCGTCCAAACACAAAGACCACAAGTGCAAAACTACTGACTCAAACGTAATGATTGAAAATTAGCCATTGTAAGGTAAGTCCAATGTGTTCTTCAATTTCGCACTACCATGCGACAAACATGTCAGTGTAATTTGACTAAACATTGGTCTGGACATTATTGTCTTGTTGTCCTTTAGAGTAATGATGGAGCCAGATAAGCAAATCTGTATCTTCGCCTACCAACGTTGCAGTGCTATGACGGGATTGTTCCACTGTTGCTTTAACAATATAAACGTCTGAATCATCTGTTGACAGAACGACATAACATCCTTTTTAGTTAGAGGTTTTCTGATCAGAGCAATCATGCCTGTCTTGTTTTTGTAACAAGACAAAAAGTCCTTCTTTTCGCATGATCATAATGTTTCTTTGTTGACACTAACAATGGGGTTCACGTTTTTTCCTCGTCTCTGGTGTGTGTTGTCTTTAATAGAACGACCGTTTTCGTAACCATCGAACACCATTGTCGCTTGTCCGTAATGCCTTACAGTGAAATCTGCATAAGACTGGACTATTGCGTTATATGTGTCGCCCTTTTTCCATAGTAAACGATGGAGAAAAGAGCCACCATCAAGCACGTAACGATCTGTTTTAGGAATACCGTTCATCAAAGTCTCGCTTGATGCGTCTTTAGCATGATCTCTAATTGCCTGAGCGATTTGAGGCTTGTTTGCTTTAACAAGAATGTTCTTGGCTTCAAAGAGGGCAGTAGGATGGGGGGCGCAGTTCATACGCCAATATGTCTTCAAGTGAAAGATATCCCTATGTTGACACTACCAGGACACGTTGGACCAGAAGGGCAGGATCAATAGGACGGTCAGAAGTTATCTTAACAGCTGAGTTATTTCCAAGAGTTTGGGCTATGTCTTTTCTCTTGAATTTACAAGCAAAGGCCGACTTTACTTTGCTATATCTTATGATCTTGTTACCATCCGTCTTTAAAGCATGAACATTCACAACTGACCAAGCCACTATCCCATTGACAATGTTTCTAAGAGTAGGATCAGGTGTGTAGGGTGAACAAGCTGTACTATTTTACTGCATTTCCTCGAGATCAGAAGCATCTCTTTAGATGCGCGCCTCAGTTGGGTCTTGTTATGTGGACTTGTAGTAAAGGTCAGGTCTGTACAATCCTGCATCGCACTGTTGTACTCGGATTTACAGGTGCAGATAGGTTCCAACGGTTTTGAATTTCCTCGGTCATCCCACTGCCGCGAGTCAGACCACCTGTACTCTTTAGAGACCTCATCAATGTTTGCTCAATGACAAGATCGCTGCTTAGCCGAGCCCAACACTGATTGCTCCTATGAACAACATGAAAACAATCAACAAACGTTCGATAAACGTCTGGGTGCATTTCCTCTAGGTTGCTAATTTGCTGCAGATAATAAAAAGCAGATCGCAGGTATTTAAAGTGCCCAGCTGCAGCAAAGACGGAAAGACATTCGGACACTGCCTGCAAATGCATCAGCAAACACCCAGTACGATCGGCCTTGATCCACAACCTTGCAAGGCTAACCATACGCTAATCATTTAGCCCTACTTGGCTTGTCTTTAAGGTATGAGCAAGTATATTTTTCTTCTTCTCTGTAGCCGTCTGGAGTTTAATCAAAATCTCATAACATGTAGCATCTGCCAGCGTCGTCTCGCCCCTAAGAAGAAAAGAGAACAATTCCTCGGCTTTACCCAGCAGTATCTTAATCTTGGGATCTTCCTGTGTAATTTCGGCTATAAACTGGCTGTGTATGCACTTGCCATCAAGATAATGGCCCCACAAAGCCCTCTGGATAGCTTTTCCTGTCATAATGTGCACAATTCCATTTGCCCCATATTCAGTATCAAGTATATATCTTTGAGAACAATTCCTTCCATGAAAAATCTTATGACCCCCAGCAAGTTCATCACATTATGAAAACACCCCAATATCAGAACACTCTTTTTCAGGCGATTACTTTGTGGCGCATCAATGATGATTTTAGCAGCCTTTCAATACAAGGGTTGGTTATACGTTACAATTGTGGGAAGGTTGTGTTTCATGGAAAGGTTGCAAACAAAGTCTAATGTTAACAGAATGCACGATTTGTCCCCAGAGTACATATTGATCATAGACAAGAATTTGTGTCTGCTTTCTTTAATGCTAAAAATGGTGACCTTATCATCAGGGGAGGTAACTTTTCAAAACAGTTTTATAAGGCATACGCTTAGTCTCAAACAGAACACGTATGCTTAGACACAAATAGAGTAATGCAGTTAGAATCAAACAATTCTTATACAATATATGCTGTCTGAAAAAAAGTTTTTTTCAACATTGCAACATGTTGTTTTAGAGGGCTACTTTGAGAAGCTTTCTCAATTAGGCTTATGGGCCTCTTCAGCCGACTAAAACCAGATTAAAGGTCTAGACCCATGTTTAGTCAAATAAAAGTGGAACGTTTGTCGCGTGGTATTGCGATGTTGACAAACATATTTGACGTACTGTAATCACTTATCGAAAATTAAGATACATAAACATATTCCTAGAAGTCATTGTCTGAAAATTAGAGACCCCCTTGAAAAGGCATATTGCAACAACGTTAGGATATTCCTCTGTATGACGGCACTTGTCAAAATGATAGAGTGTGCTAGTAAATACCACTTCGTAAAGTATTAAATACTTCAAGCGATGTTTGCAATAAATTTAAAACCATTTAATATTGTTGATGTTGTTTTACAGAAAGATTGATCACCAAGTAAAAGTAGGAGCCTTTAAAATTCTGTTGGATGACCCTCCACAACTATCAGTATAATCAAAATCGTCAGTTGTCCCCGAGATGATACAACATAAAAACGGTGAATATTAAAGAAGATTAAAATATAACATTAAGCTTGCAGCTGATTCATATCAACCGTATGTGTGTTCATTTCGAAGTTTATGAGGTCATTCCGCGCCTGAGGCTGCATGAATTATCTAGCGTATGCCAGGTAAACATGCCTACGTACCCAAAATAAAGCAAATGTAACGGTTTATGACTTTTTGCAAGTCATCAGCCTGGCTTTATGACCGTCATCCGATTGTTATTGTATAATAGAATGTGTCAACGGATCAACGCAAATAGGAAGAATTTTGATAAAATGCAACTGTCCGAAAATTTTGAGTCATTTATATAAGGGTAAAATCTGGGTGTCCGAAAAATTAGAGTTACAAAATATAATTATTTGGGCTAAAAAAGAGGGTGTCCTAAAACTTAGAGTGTCCTAAAACTTAGAGCAATTACGGTACCTTACAATGGCTGACTTTCTCAATCATCACGTTTGAGTCAGTAGTTATTCACTGGTGGTCTTTATGTTTGCGGTCATTTGGACGCCATGTTGAATTTCTTTGATGCGTAATAGACTAATCGTATTTTTAATTATCATATTTGTTTTCTTTGCCCCCTGAGACCTAGGTATAGACACCAATATCATCAAATTTGAGTTGAGTCTTACATAGTTATTATCATGAGTAGGTTTTGACGGCCATCTTGGCGGCCATTTTGGACGCAATGTTGGATTGCTGTGAAATTGAATACACTTACACTATGTCTGATGATTTTAATGTGTTCTTTGACCTATAACACATAGGAATAGACACCAAAAGTATCAAATTTGAGTGGATACGCACTAAGTTATGATCATAAATAGGTTTTAGGCATCCATTTTGGCGGCCATCTTAAAAAACAACTTTCCGGAGGTCAAATTTTGGTAACCTTTTGATATGTTATACAGGACCTCGAGCCCTACCAGGATCAGATAAAATACCTTTTGTAGCAATATTTTGGGGGGTTATAGGTTGTTTGTTTTTTTCATATATCGAACCAACTACAGCTTCGGTTATGTGTGTTTATTCATTCAATGCAGACTTGACGATATAAAACAAGTTATATGTGTATTATATGTATTATTAGTTTCGCAATCTATAGGTGTAATTTCACACAAGGAATATTTGTGTCTTTATTTGGTTTGCAATAGTTTACGTTTATTAAATGCACATACCTGCAACAGTCAGTGCCTTTACATTTTCGATGATTGTGCTAACATCAACAAAATCAAACTAAACATTTGGCATTTTATGATTATAAACGCGATGAATTCAAAATGGTTTTTGCTTTTGTATATTTTTGTAAACTATATGAGATATCACGGGATATCGATATCGCACCGTGTTCTCGCATCATGAACTCTTCCTGTTGTCGCGGTCTCGCGCGTGTAAGCCATCGGTAAACAATAAGCAACAATGAGTCTCACAAACGGAACACCGTACTCTGGCGTATTTAGAGTAAGTACGCTATGTAAGCGCAGAGTAAAACGTATATTCTATTCGCACCCAGCGCGTTCGAACCTTAACATTATAAATTGCATGTATTTTTCAAAAGGAAACTTTGTGAGTGACATTACTATATCATTTTTTAGGAACTGATCTCCTTCAAGCGAGCAGTTATTTATTTTCGGTGCATAAGGTCTTTGTTTTAATCTTGTTAACATATTGTAGTTCGTGTGAAATATCAAGAGTCATCCATTATGTAAAATATCGGAAAGTATATATTTAACTTGATTGCCATATATTTCTACCTGGTTTTCAATGTTGTTATGAATGCGTTACGTTTAAATGGACATGGTAACCGTATTTTAACATTTTGCAATAAAGTGTCATTCCTTTTCCAACACATGCATTGTATATAAAGAGCTAAAAACAGCAAAAAGAGTATAAGTATACAACCGTAGCCAAATACAGATCGAGTCCCTCTGATAAACACAAACAATGAATAGAAAGTCAATTTCTATGTGAATTTAACAACGATTACATTCTTGCAGTTTAAATACTAGAACAGAACAGAACAGAATAGTTCAGTCGGACTTAAGCATGTAAAGCACATCGTCATTTACATACATATAATAACAGCATGCGTTTGAAGTATATACAAAACTTACATAATTTCGCACAAAGACCAATTTAAAGAAACAAGAAATAATCATGGTCTCGTGTTTTCGTGAGAATATTAATGCATAGTTACCTCATAATATATAATATAAAATATAATTATTTCCAACTACATATATAAGATCTTTTCTTTTTAAACATTCAAAACTTGAAGTTTTTTAATAGGAAAATACACTTATGTGAAGTCAGGACACATAAAATGGCATAAATCCATCTTATGGTTGTATGTTATTTTTATTCGTAGTTAAATAATTATAAATTTTATAGGATTGGGAAATGCTGATAACATTATTGCTATATCATATAAAATAATACCTCCATCCATGTTCAACATAATGGAAGTGAAGTATTGTTTAAGTATAAAATGAGCCTCGATCTGTGAAAAGGGGGTTTAAGGCATATACGTAAAGTGTCGTCCCAGATAAGCCTGTGCAGTCCACACAGGCTAATAAGGGACGACACTTTCCTCTGTTATTGTTCTTCTCGTTTAAAGGAAGATTCTTCTTGACGAAAATCCAATTAATGCGCAAAGTGTCGTCCCTGATAAGCCTGTGCGTACTGCACAGGCTAAGCTGGGACGACACTAAACGCACATGCATTAAGCCCCCTTTTCACAGAGCGCGTCTCAAATAATAACACAGTTAAAATATATTTACCGTAAAATGTGACCCTCAAAATCGTCGTTTATTATTACCTGCCATCTTTATTGTCAGTTGATTAATATCCAAGTAAACGAACAGAAAGAGTAATTTGGTTCAATCATTTTAACATTTTGTTATATATGCATTCAGTGTATAAAATCAAGTATTTTGTATTTTCACAGCAACAGGTTGGCATAAACACACTCACAAGACATAGCAATAGTAGTCGTTTCATTTAGTGCGTTAACATTATCGTTAAGTGTACTTGCAAATATACTCAGGCTTCTCTGTTTTGTGTTTATAATCATATTAGCGAGAAATAAGTTAAATAAATATTTTAATAGATAACGCTTACAGTATTAAATGGATAGTTTAACGCTGAAATAGCCGGATACAAATTGCCCTGACGGTTTTTTCGTTTATATAAGAGATTAACTTAGTTTATATTTCCGATTAAAGTATTGGACACACTTGCATGCTTTATAAACAAAATTAAAGTATTGAAAAGATCATTACTAGGCTTTATTTTGATTAACATTTTTTTTTTGTACTTTTAATGGACCCCATTGGAAATAAGCTTTTAGCTAAATGGGTTATCCATAGGTAAAATATTGCATTTCAATTGATAACTATTTTTTATAACTGTTATAAAATATAGATTTAATTTATTTAATTATTTATATATTTTTTGATAATTACAGCTTTCAGAATGACATTGGTGTACTATGTTTCTATGTTATTATGTATTGTGAAATTGTTATATGCGTTTGACCTAGAATGTTAATAACAACGATCAAAATATAAAGCTATAAGTTTATATTATGTGTTTGTCACATAAATACAATTATGATTAAAAAATCTAAAGATTTATATTATTAAATAAAATCTTAACGGTCGAATATCACAAACATTCATTAATTTACATCCATTCGTTATAAATAAATTAATCGTTGATAAAAAAAAAATACAATATGTATCGATAAGCACTTTTTATGTGTATGTTATGTTAAAGAGACTTGTTCACAGATTTTCGCATGTTTTGAAGTTTTTCGTTAAATGCTTTAAATTGATTAATATTAACATCAGAACTAAAGTACTCCAATATAAAAAAAAAAAAAAAAAAAANCTTTTTACCATTCAACTGGGACTAAAGAACGATGTAGTTTGAATGAAAACTTAGTAAATGAAAAACGTATGTGGAGTTTATAACAAAGTTCTTGTTCAATTGTGAAAAAACGACAGAAATTCGCAGTCTGTCATAACTGACAGTTGGACGTCGAGAATTACACACTGCGATTTTGGGGTCATATTTGTGAAACTTAAAGCTGTTTTGGACATACTTGATGGATTTTTAAACGGTGTTTAATCATAGATTGATGCTTCCTGCTGGCAACCACAACGACATTTGTGTGCATTATTCGATCTTTCATGCTGTTGCATAGCGTTATTTAATACACCTGTGAAATCATCGTTGGATACATTTTCTTTTATTATATATATAAGGACCAAAAAAAAATGTTCAAGTACCTGTGAGCACAGTTGAACCTGTTAGGTTTAAAGGATTATGCGTTTGGTAGTATTATAGTGTAAAGAAGTATATTGGTGGCTTAAATTTGACAAGGCATACATGCAACTTGTGCGATATTATATTTCCAAAAATAAGACTATCTTTTAATTAGTTTTTTTATAACAATTAGGTCTTATTGTTATAAAAGCTCAGTAAAAAAATTAAGTTTTATAATAATAAAAAGGCTTGTCACAGGATGTGACACATGCCCTTAAGTATATAATTGAATCAGAGCAGTACATTAATAACTGAGCAAGAAACTGTAAAAAAATTATCATTTACAGTAAAAAACAAAAAAAAACAAGAGAGCAATGATGGCTCTAATGCGCTCACCTGAGATCAAGGATTTTTTTTATCCCACTTGACGCTGATGCAAACATGGCCTTAATATATTCTCAAGATAAACATGCGTAAAAAATGTGTCTTCTAGCAGAGTTTTCTAAGATTTTACATGGTGACATACTTTTTATGTTTCAATGGTTGCAAAACCCTTTTTCTCAGACCAAAATATTAATGAACCCTTCAAATGACACACACAAATATAAAATTTGGTAATTTAGGCCCATGCAGTGGTAGCCTTGATTGAAAATAAGGGAACAAGAATTCCTCTGCCTGACATGTCTTTAGATGGTTGACTGCCAAAGCTCAATACAAAGACCACCCTGTTGTTAGGACTACTTTTGTGAAGTCCCTTGACTGGTCATTTAAGCGAGGTTTAAATATATATTAAAATACTCCCAGGCCTGTGAAAGCTACAGAGTGGGAAAAAAAATGCACTTGAACCTTGAATTGTGACTTTGATATGTCAATAAGAAGCAAGAGAGGTGTAAATATCATGATATCAGGTCATGGGGAATATATCCAAAGATATATTAAAATATTTCCAAAAGTTGAACAGCTGACACAAAAATTGATGCACTTTAACCTTGAATTGTGGCCTTGATCTTTAGATAAGAAGCAAGGGAGGTGTTTGAATCACAATGTCAGGTCATTGGGAATAAATCCAAAGATAGATTGAAATCTTTCCAAATCTTTTGCAGAGCTGACACAAACATTGGTGACCTTTAACCTTAGATTGTGATCTTGACCTTTCACTGGGGGAGCATGAGAGTTGTTTGTGACACGTTGTCTTGTCATGGAAAATAATAATATCTCAAAGCTATATAAACAAGAGATGTGTTTGTCAGAAACACAATGCCCCTATTGCGCCGCTTTGATTATTTTTGTACCTTTGACCTTGAAGGATGACCTTGACCTTGACGTTTCACCACTCAAAATGTGCAGCTCCATGAGATACACATGCATGCCAAATATCAAGCTGCTATGATCAATATTGCAAAAGTTATGACAAAACTTTACCCTAGGTTAAAGTTTTAAGACAGACACACACAATGACGGACAGACAGGCCAACAACAATATACCCCCTTTTTTTTAAAAAGGGGGCATACAAATTTACAAATGTGTGTTCAAGTAAAGAGCGGACACAAAATCTGGACGGACCTAAACACACATATTCACCCACTCCGAGGACTAACGATGCTTCTACTACATGACCTCTCGGCCAAATAAAAAGTTGCACAGGAGACGCTTTTCACGGGCAAAAGAAAAAGAGAAGTAGTAGAATCATAATAAAAGAGATGAGATGCGTCCTGGGAAAACAGGGCTTAAGCCATGTGCGTAAAGTGTCGTCCCAGATTAGCCTGTGCAGTCTGAGGCTTTTATTATATGTTTCATTTCAAGTTCTCTTCTAAGCAAACATCCAGTTTATGGGGAAATTGTCATCCTAGATTAGCCTGTGTGGACTTCACAGGCTAATCTGGGACGACACTTAAAGCACATGGCTTAAGCCCTGTTTTCCCAGAGCAAGGCTCAAATGTAAGTACTCCACTGCCTTATATTATTGTAAATGCAATTTAACAGTAATGCGTTCTGACTGAATATGGTGAGACTTTCTATACAATGGAGACGGGTAGGAGAAAAAGTAATGCTAATATCAAACCTTACTGCTTGCAGAATGGTGTATACCCTGCCAAACATGATAACGCTTATAATAATAATAATAATAATGATAATAAGCAAACTCAAACTATTTTATCAAAACTAATATTAATTTAAAATGTGTAATGTATATTGTATAAATAGTGAATGAAAAAAAATATAATAAACATTAAATGGCGAGCACTTACCCTAAACTGCAGATCCTCTAGAGCGCTGTAAGACGTTACAAAGGCATGAGCGTGTGTCCCTTTCACTGGAATGCCATACAGCTTTCCTGCCAACACATTGCTTGTACCATCAAATCCTGAAAATAGACAAGAGGGCAATAGGCAAAAGGTATAGAAAGCTTTAACAAATCAGGGAATTATGTGCACACATATTTATTTTGATAACACCGAAAGACTTGGACTTATATAGACACATGCCAGTCTGTTTCCTGGTAAACCAGTATTTTTGTTTCCCTGAGAACAAGTGGTCCTTAAACCACAGAACTCACGTACGCAAAGCAGACACGATATTCATTACATCAATGCACCCTGTATTAGGCGATTTCATGAAAAGCAAGAATTGTTTTCTTTCGGACAAACACCTAACCTTGGCGGACACCAAAACAATTACATTCTTGCAACCCGTATTTTGCACTTTGATGACTTTTACATATCTGTAATTGAAATTATAACAAGATTGCTCTGGTGTAGTAGAAATGGTGCCTGCCAAGCATCCGGGAGGTCAGTGGTTCAATCCATATTGTAGGAGCATTTGTTAGATCTCCTCCGAAGACATCATGAACTGGTACTACCAAGAAAACAAGCTCCAGAGCCTTTTAATTATCCATAAGCTTTTGTGCTATTGAGCTAAAATAAAAAGGTTTCAACTAAAACTAAATGGTCATTCTGTAGCTCCTCACCTCCAAGGTAGCAGTACCGTGACGCCGACAGCGCGCCATCCGGCCCCTGGGCGCGCCGTAGACCAAATTCCAGCAGTATCTTGTTGGGCCCGGCAGCCAGTCTGAACCTCATGGCGTTTGTGGCAACCAGACTAGGAACAAACAAAAATACCCATAGCGCCAATATTTAGAGTCTATTTACTCCTTGTACATGTACATCACTGTTCCTTTCATATTCATATTTATTTTAGCCACCTTCTGGAAAAACTGGGCTTTATGCTTGTCCATCATGTGTTGTCCTAGATTAGCACTCTGTGCAGTCTGCACAGGCTTATCAGGGATGACACTTTCCACCAAGACTGGATTAGCGTTTTGAAGAGACTTTGTTTAAACAAAAAATTACAAAAAAGCGAAAGCGTCGTTCCTGATTATCCTGTGTAGAATTCATGAATCTACGAAAAGGGGCTCATTACACTACATAAACACCACTATACCTGGCATAGTTCACAAGATTCAGAAGAGGGGTCTCCATCAGTTGCACGACAGGAAGTGGCCCCTCTATCACAATTAGGGGCTCCTTAGGGAACACTATCGTACCCTCGTCTATCGCGTACATTGTCACATCCTTCGCCGTCAGATTTTTCAGGTAGTCGAAAAACTCGTCTTCGACGTATTCGGGTAACACCGTACGGAGGTAGGTGATGTCTGTAAAGTTTTATATAGAGGAAATAAAGGCACAAAGATGGTAATTCGCCCCCCTTAAGAATTTAAATAAATTGAGAATAAATAATGTTAAAAGAAATGTTTTGTGTTATTTTTAAATTGTAGTTGTACTCTACAATTTATCAAGACTAATGTATAATTGCATCTTTAGAATAACGCTCTGGGAAAACAGGGCTTCATGCATGTGAATCATGCGTCGTCCTAAATTAGCTCATGCACTCCTTACAGGCTAATCTGGAACGACACTTTCTGCCTTGACTGGATTTACGCTAAGAAGAGACTTCCTTTACATGAAAAGTACCATAAAAGCTTAAAGTGTTGGGCCTGATTAGCCTGTGCTGATTAATTACACAGGCTTATCTAGGATGACACTTTACGCACATGCATTAAACCGCATGTTCCCAGAACAAGGCTCATTCATGTTACCTATCCACCTTCCATGAATGCACTTTTAAGCAATTTATTTAAAATAATTAGATCTTATTACACTTATTTTTTTATTTTTTATTTTTTTATATTTTATGACACACTTTTTATGTATAAATTTGCTTGACTTATCATGAATCTATCATTATTTATTTATTTATTATTTGTATTAGAAGTATAAGACAGTGTGATCAATATTAATTTCACTTATAATAATATAAGATTGGTGGTATATCAAAGTATGATTACGGTAAAGCTATTTATAATTACTGAACTAATATCAATCGTTAAAATCTAATAATTGAGAAATCCCATTAATAGCGAGTGATAAAAAAAATGGTGTATTAGAGGACACGTTTCCAATGATATCTTTCCTGGGCCAGCTAGCATCATTTGTTTTGCTCAACTCAAAAGAGGAGATTTGAGTATCCAATCAGCTAAGAATTGAGAATGAGAACCAGCTCATGAACAATCTCAAGTCTCAGCTATAGGAATATGCACATACTCCTCATTAAACTCAGGGTTGAGTCGGACTCTAAACTCAAAAAAAAAGTTTATGAACACTTCAATGAGCATAATTGTCAGACTCCTCTCAAAATTTGAGAAAACAACTGAAAGTTGAGTCAGAATATTGTCTTAAGTAATTTTGTGATACAAGTCCCTGCTATTGTATATTTTGGGCAAAAATGACAGTATTAATTTTAATGCTGATCGTCTTTTTTAAAGACATTTCTTGTTAAATTTAATTTCACCAAATGAAGTTTTCATATTAAATACATTTGGCAAAATATACAATGACTTAAGAGAACCTGATGAGCTGGCAATTTTATCAATGACTATTGAACAAAATGAAATATCACTTATTTATCAAAAGAAATTACCATTATATACACAAAACTTTCTCTCTGCTATCATCAAATATTTACGTTAATATGTCTCTTGTCCTAAAACCGATAAAAAGACCACTGATTTTATTGCCTGTAACTAAACGTCGGGAACTAATCAATAGCAATCCAATTACTGCATTTTGTTTGTAAATCAATTGAATCACAGGACACTTCATTGAATCAATAACGGTTTCTGCAGTATCCACCTATAGATTTCCACCTATAGCCAGAGACAAAGAGTGTGGGAAATGCAATGTTGACAAATTCCATGATTCCACCAATGTTTGTTCAACTCTGTTAATACAGTGTTGCATTATGTATTACATTCACATTTTGTTTACATAATATTTCAACACTCATCTTATTTCACTTATAACATTTTAAAGGTATACATTCATGAAATGAATACAGAATATTTGGAACAATATTTGTGAAAAAGGGCACTTTATTTCTTTGTGTATTGGGCCTATTGCAGTCCAAAATTGGCTAAAAAATGCTTACAATATAAGCAAACTACATTTAAAAAACAAAAACATTTCAAGACTAAACAAGCCATGATCTGGGACAACAGGGCTACATATACGTGTATAAAGTGTTGTCCCAGATAAGCGTGTGCAGTTTGCACAAGCTATTCAGGGACGAAACTTTCAACTTTTATGGTATTTTTTGTTTAAAGGATTAGCTCTTCTAAACGAAAATCCAGTTTGGGCTTAAAGTGTTGTCCCAGATAAGCCTGTGTGGACCGCACAGGCTTATCTGGGACGACACTCTACACACAATGCACTCAACCCAGTTAACCTGGAATGCGCCTTGTTTAGTCTTAAAATGCCTTTTGTTTTTCGAATGATTATGTTATAAGCAGTTTTTTCTAGGCAATTTAGGCCTGAAATAGGCCCGATTCACACAGATAAAAAATGTTCTTTTTTCACAAATTGTATTCCATATATTCACTATGACCAGAAGAAGGCTCCAACAATACATACCGCTGTCTGAAAAGTTGAAATTGTCGAGGAACTTCACTACCTCTTCCAGACCCGCAAACACCGTGAACTCTCCCTTGAAGGGGTTCTTGCGGAAGTAGAGGTCAAACACCGCCTGGTCATTCATCTTGCCACTCTTCCAGTAGGCATAGGACATCGTGATCTGGTACAGGTCTGAAAATAATGATCCAGTATAGTTTATATAGTGATCTGGTACAGGTCTGAAAATAATGATCCGGTAGAGTTTTATATTGTGATCTGGAACATATCTGAAAACAGGATCTGGTAAAGTCTCATATAGTGATCTGGTACATATCTGAAAACAGGATCTGGTACAGTCTTATATTGTGATGTGGAACATATCTGAAAACAGGATCTGGTAAAGTCTCATATAGTGATCTGGTACATATCTGAAAACAGGATCTGGTACAGTCTTATATTGTGATGTGGAACATATCTGAAAACAGGATCTGGTAAAGTCTCATATAGTGATCTGGTACATATCTGAAAACAGGATCTGGTACAGTCTTATATTGTGATGTGGAACATATCTGAAAACAGGATCTGGTAAAGTCTCATATAGTGATCTGGTACATATCTGAAAACAGGATCTGGTACAGTCTTATATTGTGATGTGGAACATATCTGAAAACAGGATCTGGTAAAGTCTCATATAGTGATCTGGTACATATCTGAAAACAGGATCTGGTACAGTCTTATATTGTGATGTGGAACATATCTGAAAACAGGATCTGGTAAAGTCTCATATAGTGATCTGGTACATATCTGAAAACAGGATCTGGTACAGTCTTATATTGTGATGTGGAACATATCTGAAAACAGGATCTGGTAAAGTCTCATATAGTGATCTGGTACATATATGAAAACAGGATCTGGTACAGTCTTATATTGTGATCTGGTACATATATGAAAACAGGATCTGGTACAGTCTTATATTGTGATCTGGTACATATCTTAAAACAGGATCTGGTAAAGTCTCATAAAGTGATCTGATACATATATGAAAACAGGATCTGGTACAGTCTCATATTGTGATCTGGTACATATCTGAAAACAGGACCTAGTACAGTCTCATATTGTGATCTGGTACATATCTGAAAAAAGAATCTGGTACAGTCTCATATAGTGATCTGGTACATATCTGAAAATTATATAATGATCTGGTTTAATGTTGTGAGTTGGTTCTAATCTGGAAAAAATGATCTGTAATGGTTTCATATTGTGATCTGGTAAAAATCTGTAGATGAAACATGAATACGGTACAATCTCATATTGTGATCTGGTGCAAATCTGAAAATAATGGTACGGTACAGTTTGATATTGTGATCTGGTACAAATCTGAAAAAGGAACATAATATAGTACAGAAATAATGATCCAGTTAAGTTTCATATTGTGATCTGGTACAGATCTGAAAATAAAACATGTTATATAGTAAAAAATAATGATCTGGTACAGTTTCATACCGTGATCTGGTACAGTTTCATACCGTGATCTGGTACACATCCCAACACGCAACATGACCAGATAAAAAGTTCAAAATTATGATCTGGTACAAAACATAAGTCTCCAATTTGATCCTGTAGAAATCTGAAAACGCAATATAATATTGAACAAAGCAAGAAATTACAATGTACATGTATGATCTGGTACAGAATCAACAAGTGATGTGTTTTTTTAAACACTATGTCCCCTTTTGAGTGATTTTGACCCATATATTTGACCTTTGACCTTGAAGGATAACCTTGACCTTGACCTTTCACCACTCAAAATGTGCAGCTCCATGAGAAACACATGCATGCCAAATATCAAGTTGCTATTTTTAATATTGCAAAAGTTATGACCAAGTTTAAAGTTGTGTGACAGACACACAGACACACAGAATGACAGACAGACAGGCCAAAAACAATATACCCCCTCTTCTTCGAAGAAGGGGGCATATAAAGTCCTACATTGCGATCTGGTACAAAAATGTAAAGTCTCACATAATAATCTGTTACAGAAATAAAATTTCCACAAAATATTGTACAAATCAAGAAATAATGATCCTGAACTGACAAACCAAAAAGTTCCACATTATTAAAGTGGAACAATCTCAAAGTGGAACAATCTAAAAGTGGAACAATCTCAAAGTGGAACATTCTCAAAGTGGAACATTCTCAAAGTGGAACTTAAAGTGGAACAATCTCAAAGTGGAACAATCTCAAAGTGGAACAATCTCAAAGTGGAACTAAAAGTGGAAAAATCTCAAATTGAAACAATCTCAAAGTGGAACAATCTCAAAGTGGAACAATCTAAACGAGGGACAATCTCAAAGTGCCACATTCTCAAAGTGGAACAATCTCAAAGTGCCACATTCTCAAAGTGAAACAATCTCAAAGTGAAACAATCTCAAAGTGGAACATCAAGTATAAAGTAAGAAATTATGATCTAATACAGAATTGTATAGTCTTATTGTGACCTGGTACAAATCTCAAAATGCAGTATGATCTTGCAGGGTTTTTTTTCCATTTTAATGAATGACCGTTTTCACAAATTTGAGAAGTACCTGACTCAAATTTTCACAATTTAAAAAAGTTCATGACTCAAATTTTCACAATTAAAAAAAGTTCATTACTCATTTTTTCAAAGTTTTGAAAGTTTTCAAATCATTTTTTTTTACAATTTTGCAATGTTCACAACCCATTTTTTCACAAAAAGAGAGGGCCAAGGCCGCTTTAAAAAATGGGACAAAAGGCACTGTCTTGTACAAATTATGATCTGGTACAAAATTTAAGTTTTAAACTGTGTGATCTGGAACAGAAAAGTAACATTTCAAGTAACTTAATAACAGTATGAATCTTGCCACCATACGGTTCACCTTGACTATAATGATTTTATCTATACTGTTAAGATGAATCTACAAGTTTTCAAACTGTAATTTAGAAATACGGATATCCCACTTAAAACACTTGTATAATGTGTGCAGAGAATTGACTCAGAATACAAATTATTATGTACATACTGATGGTCAAATGTACTGAAATCAAGGAAGTTATTTATTTGAAGCTTTATACTTTATACTGTATGTACACTATAGAAATTATCATTGATCTGGGAAAACAGGGCTTAATGCATTTGCCTCTGCACAGGCTTATCTGTGACTACACTGTGATATTGTATGGAATGTTTTGTTTAAAGTATATTATAAGTCTGTTCTAAATGAAAATACACATTTAAAAGTGTCGTCCCTGGCTAGCATGTGTGGACTGCACAATGTATTAAGCCCCAATTACCTAGAGTGTGTTTCTAATACATAACCTTAGAGATACATGTGCACAGGGCCAAAACACCCTTTTTGGGGAAGGGGCCTCAGCCTTTTTTTAGGGGAAAAATAGCGCGATTTTTTCTTATTTGGGGAAAATAAGAAATTTGTATTTCATAAAAAAAAAAATGGATAATGGAGTTTATACATGAACAAAATTATATTGGGTAGGCACAAAGTTATGAAGGTACAGATTCTCTACCGATACAAACTTGCACTGACTGTGGATTTAGATCCCCAAGTGGACCCGTCCCAATTTCCGATTTTTTTTATTTTGTTTTACCCCTCAAATTGGAGTTTTTGAGTTCCATTTGGGGAAAAAAAGTGGTTATTTCGGTTGGGGAAGCAGCCGATATTCGGCTACATGAAAGAAGGGTTTTTTGGCCCTGTGTGCATTATATTGCCACTCATTATTAACTGATCAAAGTGAAAACTGATTGACTGGCTAATACTCTAAAGTAGATAATTAAATGACTTTTCCAAACTGTGTAAAAAAGTGAAACTGTACAAGATATACATGAATAATTGTCTGACTTTCACTGGTGTTAAACCTTACCAAACAATTTCACTAGTGGTAAATTAATCAAACAATTTCACTGGTGGTAAATTAACCAAACAATTTCACTGGTGGTAAATTAACCAAACAATTTCACTGGTGGAAAATAAACCAAGCAATTTCACTGGTGGGAAATTAACCAAACAATTTCACTGATGGGAAATTAACCAAACAATTACACACTGGTAATTAATTAACCAAACAATTACACTCTGGTAAATTAACTAAACCATTTCGCTGGTGTTTAATTAATCAAGAATTTCACTGGTGGTAAATTAACCCAACCATTTCACTGGTGGTAAATTAAACAAGAATTTTACTGCTGGTAAATTAACCAAACATATGAATAAATAAATAATATAAAAAAAATAGTTGTAAAATATGAAAATAAAAAAATAATTTTTCAAAAAACTGTGAACTTGTGAGGTTAGAATATGCAATCAAGCATAAAACAAACACTCAAAGAAAAACCAAAACAAACGGTACAACTCACCCATTCTAAGCCCTTCCACTGGAATTAGCACATAACAAAGTGAGCTGACATTTTAACAAAGTGTTTTAGCATTTAAATCGCAAGGAAACAATAGAAGAAGCGCATAGATACATACACGTGAGTTAAAGAAAACCTTTCTTAGAGGTCAATAATTTGGATACAGTCATCTGAATTAGTTTATAACTACAGTATTTATTTAAGCCTAATTGCATCGAAAGCCTTAGGCTTATTTTAACGCTCTCAAGTCCATTCATGGGTAGAACCAGTACTTGGTGTCTTTGGGTGAGATCTTAAGATCACCCGTGATCTCCCAGTCGCAAGGCGGACACAGTATCTACTTCATTACGCCAATCATCAGGATTGAGGAAATTTTGAATGGCAGAAAAGTTCCAGTGATAATTAATCTGTGTTTCATTTC
Organism: Dreissena rostriformis; assembly: GCA_007657795.1. Classification (NCBI taxonomy): domain Eukaryota; kingdom Metazoa; phylum Mollusca; class Bivalvia; order Myida; family Dreissenidae; genus Dreissena; species Dreissena rostriformis. The sequence goes on from VMBQ01003185.1 coordinate 36,062, forward strand.
AGAATGTACCTTTTACATTTATGTTAATGAAAGAAAGCATCATATCATTTCTGGACAATTACATGTAACTAGATGCCTGTTTGCAACAGGTTCAGCTTTTTGTCTATAATGCTTCTATTCATTTAACAAGCTGTGTCACTGATAGCAATACCCTGTCTTGTGTACACAAAAGGCATAATAAATATCAAAATATGTTGTAACCAAAACTGTGAAACATTAATGATTATCTTACTTTAATTGAAATCAAAATTTTAACACTTGAATATAAAGAAATCTTTCAATAAATTTGATATTTGCATTTGCTTCACCATTAATTATGTGATTGCTTAAATATGTATTACACAGTGAGATCGCTACATCTATTTTCAAGACATTTTATGCTTCATTGCTGTTATCTTATAAACTAAGGCTAAATTAGACCGCCATCTCTATGACAAAAAGTATGTCTCTCCGTTTTAGATAAAATGTGATCTTAAATGACTAAGTTAAAATCCCATAACAATATCAAACAACGTCCAACATTTGGGAATCATTTCATCTTTAATTACTGACCCATTGTGCAATAAATTACTTTGTCCTTTTCATCCATCTCCATCAATCATAAAATATGTGTGGAAACTGAATGAGTATAATTTACTTTTATAATCTAACTTCATTATTGGAATTAAATAATTAAATAGGTGCTCAAAGTCTGTATTTAAGCGTTAAATAATTTAATTAGATTGAAATTTTAAACTAAACTAAAACAAAAACTCTAATTCAGGTAATCTAGTAGTTTTATAACAACTTAAGAATAGTTTTATCATTTATAGAACATCCATCAATAAAAGTTTGACTGATTAATAATGAAACTGTGGTTCATCAATCTTTTACTGTGTCAGAAACTTTTCAAAGACAAATTATCCTTAAATTTATGCGGGCTTTATTTAATACTTATTATTATTATTAAATGTATGTGTATAATTTTCAATTTTTTTGTATTAGAAAATTTACTTTACAGCGATTTTTTTCCTTCTTTATAAAGAACCGGTAAACGGCACTATCCCAATTACGAAAAAACTACAAATTTTCCAATTGCTGTCCAAAAAATTCCCAATTTAAGGTAANTCAGCCATTGTTGTTATGATGACGTCATGATTACTTTAAAGTGACGTCATGCGCGGTCAAGTTACGTCATTTCACTCCTATCTCCCGCGCCATCGTAGTAGGGCTACGATGTTTATTGCGCAATAGTACCAAACTGGCCAAAATAGTACCAAACTGCATAAGGGGTAATACATACCCTTATGCAGTGAAAAAAATTCACCTTACGTTTGGTCACACCAACCAAACTTGTCACTGGGTATATATATATATACATTTGGCTGCTGGAGACTAAAATGCGTTAAATACATGTTTAACCCGTTGTTGTTTTATATAATGCATTTACCTGTACACAATTGAACCTCGATTACACACATGTACACATAACTCCTAAATTGTTATTGTTCGTGGTCATTTCACAAATCAGGCACTCGTCAGCGTTTCAATGTTTTTCTTGGGTCAAGTGACTTCCTCACTATTACTAAAGCGCTTAATTTGAGGCAAATCTATATGTTTTCTGTCGATTTTCGGTTTTCCGATAAGAATAAGCGTTCACAATTACAATCAAGTTTGCGTCCGTTATTCAATTATCGCACATCTTTTTATGCTTGGCAAATCTATCAAGCTACCATAACAGGTACATCAAATATTACCGGACAAAATGTTAAAGGCTGTTTCTGAGGTTCGGTTCAACAAGAAATCTATACGGAGGACGGCTTTTGGAGTTTGGTATTCTATACCAGACGCTCAGTGATATAATCAGCGGCGAGATCGACCCTGACAAGTACGGAAAAAAAATCTTCACAGAAAAGACAAATTGGGTCTCAAATGTCAAATAATTTTGAATTTGGTGACGTATTTGAAAATCCAAACATTGTCCAAGTTAATGGTTTGTTATTGAGTTAAAATTTGGACTTGTTGACAACTTTAAACAAAAACAGTATATATGGTTACATGATTTATAATTCTGTTTTAGATATGCATACAGTTTTCAAAACCTTTTAGGAATTTGAAGAATATTAAGACTTATTTCCTAGAAGACTGCGCTTATTGTTTGTAAGATTAAGAGTCCCTGCACACCCGTTGAGAATTGAAACTGGCAGATACTTTCAGAATAACATTCATCGAAATTAACGTTATTGTCCATGTTATAATGACTTTGATTTAGAAGAGTAATACCAGTGTATATGTATATGCCGTTGTTACACTGAGTTAAGAAAAAATGTATTAGTTGTACAATTTATATCAACCCATCTGTATATAAATTCCACAGGTTACTAGTGTTATGTGACATATCAATAATTAATCATTTATGTACATTTATCAAAGCAGCTTTTGTTATAGGAAATGCAATCCTTAATAGTATTTTTAATTACAATTCAGTACCGCCTTGGTAGAACCTACGTGTTTTTACCATCGATTGTATGTATGTGTATATGACTAATATTTGTTATTTAATGTAATGTCTAGTTACGTGACAAAGAATAAGGTGTGCATTTAAGCATAAGGACGATGTGCCTCTGTATAAGTCTGAATAAACTATATGTCTGTCTGTTAATCAACATAATTAAATTTAATACAAATTCATTTTTTTATTTATGTAAACCCAATCTATAAAAACCGTAACTAATGAGTCATAAAAGGGCCAAATGAGCATGCTACAATGAGCATACATGTAGCTTCAAACAAATTAAATTGTTTAAAATCAATAAAAAAAAACACTCAGTAAAAATTCATATATTGCGATTAACAGAAGACGGACATTCGTAAACTTAGGCATTGTACCAGGGAGCCGTTTCATTTTTGGTTGCAGCGCAGTTGCAAATAATTGCAACTTGCTTTTTTGTATCCGTTTCATTTAATAAGTTGCAGTTGCAACGTGCCCCTATTGGTTGCAAATGTGTAGTGTGCGTTTGCAAACGGCTGGAAGGTGTTGCAAACTGTTGTCATATTGGCCGATATTGACGCTTATTTGCGCTTACAGCTGGTCAAACATTTCTAAAAAGCTGTCAGATAATTCCAATAGATTGGTTTTACTTTTGCTTAGATTTTGCGGCCAGCTCAATGCGAAATTTCCTGTAAATTCATCAGACCCCGTATCTTCGTCTGCTACATGGACACTATAGTCGGCCATGTTTATGCCCCCGAAGGTGGGCATATAGTGATCGCACTGTCCGTCCGTCTGTCTGTCAGTCTGAAATTCCGTCACACTTTGCGTTTAGGTTTCGAAAAATGTGGAAAAACACTTTGCGTTTAGGTTTACAAAAATGTGAAAAAAGGGTACATATGTCATCCTATGGTGACAAGCCTTGTTTTTACAATAGCGCGTGAGCATCGTAAACATTCGCTCAAAATGACGTCATTTTGAATTTTGTGAATAAAAAAGTATTTCGGTCATGAATATCAACGATGTAATTTGCATACGAAGTTTGTTCATCCGGAAATAAAAAACTGGTCACGTGGACGGATTATCCATCAGAATTTAACGTTTACTTGAAAGTGAAAGAAGTTGTTATTATTGACTAATACGCATATATGTAATATACTTTTAACGAATAATCAATATTCTAGCTCCACATAAGTCATTCTTCAGTGTTGAAACTTTCACTCTTTTAGCTGAAGAAAGTAGGACTGTTCATTAAAATGATATTATCTATCAGACTGCGTACCCAATTACTGTGCAATTGTAAGAGTAGTGTTTCCAGTTCAAACAAACTTCTGACAAATCAAGGTTAGTTTACTTGTATGGTGTGTCTCAGCTGGCAGATCTGAAGTGTGATGGTCACACAAGCTACAGTCACTCAACTTCTGTAAATGAGTTACGAAGTTACATAAGTTCAGTGTTGCTAGATCAGTTGATAGAGAAAGTGAACAACATTGTACAATTCAGTATAATGTTTGATGAGAGCACCGACATCTCAATCCATCAAAACATGATTACTTACATTAGAATTTCGGAAAGGGATAGTTCGGGTTATGTTCATCCTCACACTTTTTGAGAATAGAATCTTTAGAAACGGCGGATTCTGATAGTTTTTTGGGAGAGTTTTCCATTGCTAGAAAATAAGGGCATCAACATTTAAAATTTGTGTGGAGTCAGTACAGATGGGGCAGCTGTAATGCTTGGCAACAAGTCCGGTGTGGTTAGGAGATTAAAAGATCAGACGCCAGGGGTGTTGGCAGCCATCACCCATAGATTGGCACTTAGTTGTTGCTCAGGGGCAGATACGATCTCATATCTTGTAAAAGAGCAGGAAATTTTAAACAGTGTCTACAAATACTTTGATTGTTCTCCCAAAAACATGGCCCGGTTGGAAACAATTCAGGCACTCAGTTCAGGATCGAGTAACCGTTTCAAACAAGTGTTCCACACCAGATGGCTAAGCTTTGAAAGTTCAATTTGGTGTCCGTGTTCCTTGAAGAGAAGTCTGGCATATCTCTGTCGATGCATAAATCCATTACATGTTTCAAATTTATGTTTATTACACATTTCTTGTGTGACATATTGGAGCCTGTCTTCATGCTTTCAAAAAGGTAATTTGGACTTCTCTGAGGTAACCACACTCCTTTCCTCTACCATTGCAAATTAAGAAAATCTTCAGGACACACAAAACTGTGAAAGACTAGCTTCGTTCTTGGAGAGTGTACATTTGAATTTGAAAATAGTTTTATTAGGGACAGTGACAAACAGAGATCGAAAGCAGCCACGGTGTGTGAGAAATTTGTGACAATATAAAGAAGTGAAACTCCAGCTGCTGGAGCAGTATTGAAATCTTATTACAAACAATTAGTTGGTCCTTTATTTATGGCAAGTGGCCGATTGCCGAAACAGTACAAAACAGCACAATACAAAACAACGGGAGCTAGTCAAAACGGCCCCAGTCAAAACGGCCCCTTGTCAAAAAGAGTCAAAACGGCCCCACTTTGGTCAAAACGGCCCCAAAGACAGTTTTTAAGTTGGTCAAAACGGCCACATTGTGTAACAAAGAACTTAGTTCTATATTGTATTTATTTGAAGATATGCATGTTGAATAATCAAACATAACAAGTGGTGTTAAACATAATAAGTATCAAATAGTTTATTATAATTGTCAAGAAAGAATGAAAAATAAGATATATAGGTAAGATTTCTTTGAAAAAATCAGTTAATTCTATTTGTATCAATTACATTCTAACATAACAATTGACAAGAAAGATATTAATGCAACAAATGTATCTAGATGGTTCACTGCGTTCATAATAATAATTTACCTTATTCATTTCAGCATACACTTTTTATAGAAAATAAGTACCAATCGAACAATTTACCTCAAAGTTGAGATCTGTTGGCTCTTCTGGTCGTGTTGCTTCTCTGGCACGGTTAACGCGTCTTGCTAGTTGGTCATAGTTTATCGGGTCAACGCATGGCCCTGCACCGCGAACGCTCTCCACGACTATAGTCTTCGCCGACTTGTAGGGGTTTAGAACTCCTTCCGTTTTGGCATAAAATGTAATAATCGCTTAATTAATGACATGCGTGTGCTTCTCATCTAACTGGCTAATCATCATCTGCAGAAAGTAATGATTGAAAAAAAAAGATACACATGCATCGACGTCGCTGTTCACTGACGATTGAACATCTGTCATCTCTGCGTCGACGTCGCTGTTCACTGACAAGTAAACATCTGAAACATCTGTCATCTCTGCGTCGACGTCGCTGTGCACTAACGAGCTTTCCTATATATAAAAAAACAATTGCGGGCAATAAGCGTATCATTCATTTTATCACTTCTCGGACGCGAACTATATTACTACAGCGTTTGAAATTTCACATAATCCCCACATATTNGACCAAGTTTTCGGTCATTTTGACTAGGGGCCGTTTTGACTTGGGGCCGTTTTGACTGTAAACCGATCAATATTGCCTATCCTCTAGACGTTTGAAGGTCAAAGAGCAAACAACTGTCAAGCGTTTGTCAAGGCTGCGACTTTCAGTGACTCGTCCACAGCACGTTTAGATCTAAATTGATTTGCCCCGAGTAGGGTTCGAATAAAACAAGTTTTAAAATCTCAAGATTTCTGGGTTTAAGACTCGTGTTTACAATCTTTAAAAGTGAACACATTTAGCAAACCTGTAAAGATTCTAGTAAAATTAAAATCGTATCAGTGACGAAAAAGAACTCATTAGAAACTAAAGTCAAGATGTGAATTTTATATATTATTTCCAATTTATTTGCAACAAAAAGTCATATGGTAATGTGTTGCTTAATATGCTCTCTAGCAATTTATTGTGTGTCAATTTAATCGTTTTATTTAGCTTACGTATGTTATTTGTATCGGAAAGGAAGAAATGTATAGTTTGGGTCCTCAGAAAACTCACTATGAATGGAAACTGCGTTGTCGCAACGGAATATCATACATTCCGCTCGTTTTGATCAGTACTAAAGTTTAAACCAATTCATTTACGCTCCATTTCATCGAAAGCATTAGGCTTATCGTGACAAGCTCGAGTCCGTTTCCTTGGTTGAACCAGAACTCGATGTCTTAGGGGAAGATAGCGGGAACGTTCCAATCGTGGAGGTCGATAAACCTCAACGTTCAATGTTTATAGGACGATTGAGCAATGACAAATTACTTTTTTGGCTACTGGTAGAGATTTAATCAATGAAAGCAATCAACTTCAAAATCCATTGCACCTTCCTTGCTAAGAACGTTAGGCTGTCCAATTAGCGTAGTGGTTGGTACACGCACTTCTCACTTATTCGACATGGGTGCACTGCCCATTCCCTGTGAGTTTGGTCACTATACCGGACAAGTGGGGCTTCCCCCGGGTACTACGGCTTCTCCCACAACACAAGACCACACCTAAATGGAACAAAAATCGTTCAGTAACAACTAAATAGCTTGAAAATGCAGCCATAATTCAAATTTCGTCCCAACTTTCGTGAGTCTGGTAAGTTAATTTAGTAGGAGTGCTGGGACACACCCATTCCGCGTCTGCAAATAATGCAGCATCTGGCGCGGAAAGACCTAATAAACTTTTGAAACACACACACACACGCACTAAGAGCGTAATAATGAAATGTATGTGGTACGTTTGGTAATTTGCACCGACCTTTCGAATCCTCTCTTAAGTGCATCATGCATATGAAAAGCAGACTTCTATTTGAACAATCTTAGGGAAATATTTGACCACCTTAATTGCAATTTATCAATTGGGACATTTGGACCTAAAGTCTTCAATGCTTTCTAGAAAACGTCATGTCGGTCTCCAATGTCAATAAGTAGTTTGCCGCGTACTTTCTTTTTCTGAATAAAGCACTTCGGTCGATGATAACAAAAACCTGCAGGAAAACGTCGTACATCGCAAACAACAATACTGTTACACCGTATTTTATTATTTAGTTTAAATCTATTTAGTTTACCTCGATTGCGTCGAAAGCCTAAGACTTATTGAAACGCACTCGAGCCCCTTTCCTGAGAAGAACCAGTACTTGGTTTCTTTTGGGGGAGGTCTAAAGAACGCTCCTACAGTGGGGAACGAACCCAAGACCTCCCGGTCGCTAGGCGGACACCATATCCACTACGCCACGACAAATATTTTATTATTTGTTACACGTTACAAAGTCCCAACCTGTAAGAAAATATGCATACATAAAACATTAAGAATATCACCATAACATATAATTATGGATGGCAACGAACAACAAAATTGTTAATCGCATATTCGGGTTTTAAAGTCTTCGAATATTCTTATATTCGATTATCCGGAATTCAATATATGTGTAGAAGATCTGAAAGTTGACAATACTAGTACATGTACTTTATAAAATCAAAATGAAAAAACAAGCGTTCACAACATATTATGAAAACGTAAAACAATATACATGAATATACAGTACAATCTATTGAAATTCATCAAACATGTACACAAACATATGCCCTGCAAGTAAAAAAGTGGCCATAAAAACGAACCCACCGGTACTAAAGTAAAAAACAACAACACTATAAGTCTTCACAAAATGTTCACAACCATGTCAATAAACGAGTTAATGTAGCAAATACATAACATCATTGACTATACACTACCACTCACAAAGTAAATATATAATGTAAATCAAGGAGAAAATACTTATTGAATACCAACCAAGGAGTAAAACAATGCCCATGTCATTTATTAAAACATTTGGTAAATTCAAAAGCCCTTTTTCGTGAATCAGTGCCCGTAAAACTTTTAAGGTAATTATAGCAAGGTTTTAAATGTTTTACATCGTCTCCTATCCATGTTAAGGGCCATTGCTATGCTCAGTTTTACAACTTGGCCTGGCTTTAAAATGGGATGAAACAAAGTCTTGCACATCTAGATTTCATGGTTATGAAATTGTTGCAGTCTCAATTTAACAGGTTGACAAATGTGGAATGAGTTCGCTTCACACATTAAAAATAGTTTATGTGGTTTGAACGACATAACACAATAACGAATCCAATTTATCCCCTCTAAATTTTCGTCTATAAAACATTTACAACAGAAAAAAATACAACATCCTCAATAAATGTTTGATGGATAGAGCTTTTGTTATATTGTAGGATACGAAAATGAAAGCAAACATATTTTAAGGCGTCAACACAAGTCAATCCTCTGCGGCGAACACTAAGTTCGTCTCCTGGTTCAATTGTTCTTCGATAACATCGATCAAGGACTTCTTTGAATCTGAAGTATGAATATTTTAACATGATATACATGTAATTTACATTTTTGTTTCGATTTTATCAAATTTTCTAATTTATATGAAATCTTTTATTACTATATCGCCATTTTAAAACGGATCACTTGTTTGTATAGAAAAGAACGAACAGTAATAAAACACGAGGGATACTTGACCAACAATGTTTGATACTATTAAACAAAATGATTAAAAAAAAATCAACAATATATGATGCAATACAATAAAATAGTCAACTTCTTGATAAATTTCAATACATCAGCTGACATTGCCTACCCGTGCTAATGGAAAGAAAACATATCTTATAACCCATCCGAGCACATTACAAATAAAACAGCACGCATCACCCCACCCGTACAAATGACAAACAATTTAGACCTATCACGCAACGCTCCATTTGCGCAAATGACAAACATTTTAGCCTATCACGCAACGCCCCATCTGTTCAAACGATAAACATTTTAAACAAATCACTAAAAGCCCATTCGGGCAAACGACAAACACTTTAGACCTAGCAATCTTTACCCATCCGTGCAAATGACAAACAATTAAGGCCTAGCATTAATTAATTCCATCCGTGCAAATGATAAAAAAGCAGCACAAATTATCCATGCGTGGCCAACTGGTAAAAAAAATAACAAAAAACCTCATATTATCGGTCCATTCTCACCATCATAGTACAGAAACTTCGTGAGTGTCTGGATGTCACCAAGCTTCTTCTTAACCGCAGGCAAGGAAGTGAACGTTTCAAAGGCGTCCTTGAAACTCTGGCCTTGCGTCGAGAGGTCTTCCTTATTTACCCCCGCGAATCCGTACTTCGTACCCATCTGGTACAAACACCCCATCGGGGTACAATATTCCGCGATGAAACATGTGCTCTGTAATATATATGTTTTGTTAAACGAGTCTGATTATGCTAAGATTTAAACAGTAAACGAGAATTGTCGCTATGTGAATGAGATTTGTTCCGAGGACACACTTGCTGAAGATTGAAACGCATTTAGCCATCGAAGCATTTTGAAAATAATTATAATGTTATAGTTTTTATAGATTCTTAATGGATATTCAATGCATTAGGTCTGTAAAAAAACATACGATTCCGTTCATATGCTGGTGTTAATATTGGACATATGTAAATATTGATGTATAATGCGCGAAGATGCTTTAAACATATGACCGCGTTTCTAATTAGTTTCGTCACCTTTTTGCCATGTCAACGCATGTGATATTCATAGACATGTTTTCATTATAAGCATAACCAAACTAAACTACCTTACTGGTTTGGATATGTTCTTTACCGTGGTATCTTTTAGTGTTAAGGCGAGGTATAAATCTCATTGCAGATAAATTTATGTTCGGACAATATGTTGGTGTAATCACAAAAATATCACCATCCTAAGAATTCAGCAAACAACATGTATATTCGTTGACCTTATTGGCGAATATAATGAAAGTTAACACATGGTGTTGTTCTTCAAAGCAGTATTTGACCTCACCTGTTGGGTATTTGGGTTTGTATGCTTAAACACACTGAATGTGAATGTTCTGTTTATCTGTCCGCCAGTATTTGCACGAACAGGTGGCAGAGAACCCAGCTTAAATATTCGTTCTTCAGACACGCTAAAACAAACATTTTTATTTTCAGAAGTGAAATAATTATACACATAAATGTACAGAAATCAATATAGTTATCCAAAAAGGTTCATACCAACAAAAAGGGGATTAACGCCGGTTTCACGGGGCATAAGCAAACCAACATGCGGTCTGGAATTAAAAGGACTTCTTCACAAATTGTCGAAATACAATTTTTCAACTTTTTGTCACTGATTCAAAAAATAAAAGATCAATATAAACCAGGGAGCGGAAAACCATTAATGACGTAGACTCATACCAAGAATATACTTTGAATGCAATCACCATGTTAAACTATGAAAATTAAAGAACGTTACACACGCTAAACAATTGAATAATTTATAGTATTTCTGTGCTTTTCGTTATATTTTGTGACAAAACATTGATCGCGTGTATAATGTATAAATATTCCCCTTGTTTTGGACAGTAATCGAGTGATAGCCTTTCAATCCAATGGTGACTGCTTCGAGACTGGGTAGGATAAACTTTTTTTTTTCTAAAATTGTATTCATGTCATTATACTGGCGCTCTTATATGTTTGTTCTTTCAAACAACTTTAGTTTGTAAAACATTGTTATTCACAATTAACACTGAACATGTTCCCCTAAATAATATAAACGTTCAATCAAGTAATTTTGAATAAAAAATCTCCACATCCATTCATGTACAATCCTCAGTGCCTTACTTTTATTTGCTTCTATTTCAATGGCATTCTTCATATCACACGAGCTGGGCCAAAGGATGAACACTTTGTCAGGACAGCCACATGAATCAGAAAGGTTTTTCGTACGAAGGAACGCCTTGATACGACCTTTGAAGTCTAGAATATATATACATTTAAACTCAATATTAAAAAATCAATACTTGATATAGGCAAAGCAATAGTAATTAATAATAAACCAAAAGTCAATGATAACATATACTGTACATTTGAAATTTGAAAGGGAGAAAAGATGAAAACGAACCCTCTAAAATATAGTCATGGATTATCGAATATATAAGCCATGGTTAAAATAATAGTCAGAACTATCGATAAACATAGTATTGTCAACCATAAGTGCATTTCAAAAGCACTTATCAATTTTCATTTACCCAACTTTAAGTCATGGCATTAAAACTGAAGCTTCAAATACACTTAACACATGTTATCATTGACATTGGAGTTAGAAAGAGTTTTTTTTATAGAAATAATACCGCGACAAATGTAAAATGTATTTCTTTTTGAAAAGGAATTTCAGTTATATATGTTGATAATTTCAGTTTGACATGTTTGAGTATTATACAAAATATAATTGGAGAATACGTTGTATGTTAACAAGTTATTAAACTGTTGCAGCACCGTTGTGTATTCGTGAGCCATTTAACGTTGTGCTGGTGTATATCCGTGAAACACATTTAGTCGTACGTCACGTCATTCAAACCATACCAAGACCTCCGTCGGCGTCAGGCGTGCGCAGGAACAACGCCATTTTCATGTAGTTGATCAAGTAAGCCCAACACAGCCCTGTGACCACATCGCCACATGGCATCTTCTCAATCATAGTCACGGGTCCGCCTTGAAAAAAACGACCCCATTCCAATGGAACGAATCAATGAGTCAAACATATATGTAATGTATATATTATTGAACATAAGCATTGTCTAGACTTGTAAGCCTTTCGGATTAGAGTCACATAAATTCAAATAAACAAAGACACTAGCCTAATATTCCGTTTATCATACCATATTTGTTTGTTTATTAGTTGAAAATATGCTTATTTAATTGCTGAACATAACACACAAATGTATAAAGTAACTACTTCTAACTGGTTTCTTTCGAGTCATAAATTAGAAAATTCCTTCTGTAAAATCATTAAGTGGAAGGATACAATAATACATATGTACGTAATATATTTTGGCTGTTAAAATACCGTCACTTACCAATTATCGTCTGGTAGATGTGATCACAGAATTTTGCATCGCTCGTGGAAAGCATGGTGACCCATCGGATGTAGCCAGGAACCAGCTTGATATCGACATCGCGAAGGACGGGAATCAATTTGGTCGTATTCTCGTTAACGCTGTGTTCGAGTATTTGCGTTAATCTGAAGCAGAATGTGTTGTCTTTTAAACTTTTCTTAGATATGACGAACACGTACCAGATGTAGTTTTCGCTCATTGTAAAAGCCCCCTTTGCATCACCGCTGTCAGGTACCGCTGTGATGTTCTTGGAGTTCAGATAGTCAACGATTTCTTTTCCGATTGTTCTGTCCGCTGCATCATCTGAGCAGCTGACATAGACCCCATCGATGATTTGGTCAGCCTAAAAAAACACGGAAGAAGTCTGATGTGAAGAACTGTTTAGGTACTTCTTGAATAAGGTCCGTATCTCTGTCGTGTGTGCGTTTGAGCAGAATTTGGTTCAAATTTGTCACAACCGGAATTCGTTCTTAAGATTCTTTTACTGTGGAAGTTTGAGCAAAATCCGCAACTCAAGTGAAGGTTATTCTATGTGATTAATGTTTTGTTTCACTTTGTGCATAGATGCGTGTGTTTTGTAATGGCTATGGGTAACTTGCCTTAAACAGCGGAGAATTGCTAATGCACATAAAATGAAAGCCTGCTCATAATTTTGTTTTTGGAGTTTTTAATATGTTTAAATGAATTCAATAAAAACATACATAAAACGCCTATGCTACTGTAAATACGTTAAAATAATCTCTTACCTGTGCGACAGTGCTCTCGGGAGCTTGTGTGACAGTGGTATTTTTCTGGTAAATGACTTCTCCATCCGGGTCATTAACACTGTTCTTGACAGCTTCGAAAAGAACCTCGTAGTGGTTGGTTTGCTCATCTGTTGGCATATCGATTTTTCAACAGTAATATAAGTTCCACAAAGTCTGATATGTTTTGCTATTGTATGAAACTTAGATCTAAACATAACTTTGCATTATATAATAAACTACTGGAAGAGACAACACATAATACATGAATAATACGACTTTTGGAAATTCGGATATTCACGTTTAAAATGGATCGTTTATACAAATTACAATGGTCAATATACTATTTGTGAGATTTTAACATTGCGACGGCAAACCTATCAGAAATAACAAACTATGACAAATCTTTTAATACAATAAATAAATGAAAATTATTTAAATAAATACAGCGCAGACGAGACAATCTTCTGACAACGACACTGTAAGACGCGTGATATTCAACAACATTCTCATAAAAATATGTGTTAAGAATTCATTCAGGTACCATCATATTCGAGCACTCGCAGTGGGTTGTCTAGTCTCCGCCCGAAGTCTTGATGGTTGACAAGAGTGTTGTACGTGTGCTTGAAGCGCTCACACTGAAGATGTGTGTCCACGCCTTCTGCAAGTTGCTTTTCTTTAAGCTCGTACACGCAGTTCAAAACGAAGGGCATATCCGCGTAGAAGATGTAAAACTGTCAAGAGGAATAAATTAATCAACTTGTTTCTCTTTAATGACTAAACTGTCAGCATAGTGCTCAATGTGATAATACAAATTTGTCGTCGTTTTAAGCAATTTCACATGTGTAATAGTTGTGTATTTATTAATTTAAAATGTTGAAAGTATATAGACGTAGTTTAAGCAATACGAGGCCTTCACAACTTATTGTATTGGCAAATCATATGATCTTTATTCATTATCTGCAAAAATTCTTTAAGCGGAAAGAAATTAAAGGTCGAATGCAGTGTTGCAATCACATCACTACATCGATCACAACTGATTCAGATAAAAGAAACCTCACGTTTAAATGGCAGAAATTTAGCACAGAGCTTTCATTTTAGTAATTTGTTTTATGGGTAGGGGTTGGGGATGGGATTGAATGTTATAGAATGATTGACTACAAAACTATAATATTTTTGAGCTGGAAGGCGTTATATAATGGATTAGTAAAGAATTTTAAAAACAGTATCAAAGTATACAGGGGAGGATCCAGGATTTCTGGTAAGTGGGGGGCGGGATATTGAAATATTTGCTGGGGGTCCAGGTGGCCGCTAGGGCTCCTGGTGGGTGCAGGGGGTCTAGGGGNTCATACAGTTTTAGTTCAGAAATCCATTTTTACCTCAAATATCGTGGAATTGAAGTTAAAAGGCATAATTTGTTTCAGTTAAACTTCTGCTTAAATCGCAATACAATCACTGACCTCTCGCCATGTTATGAAATATTTAAATATCAACCAATCAGAAGAAAGCATTACGGTGTAATAGGCTACGTTATCGATTAAAATCTACCTGCGGTATACAGCGGGAACAGCGAGTCGAATGGAAAATGTGAGTAGTGTGTTGATTTAAATTAATCAGGCGTGCAAAATTGAATGAGTCATTACATAATTCTTACGGAACATTATCGAGAAATGAATTATCTACACAGGTATGTAAATATTATTGCAATCCGTTGATATTAACTGTCTGATATCGGGGCTTGAATGTTGCGCACCAAATTCCTTTCGCATCAATATAGACAAAGAAGGAAAACTTTCCACCACATTTTGAATCGTTCGCCCGTTGTACGCTCCAAATATTACCCATATAAAAAGTAGCTTAATATTTGAGAGCGTGAACAAGTTTGACTAATTGAATAGTATGCCATGAAAATAAAATCCCTACCTTCGTCGTCAGGTGTGCGCAGGAACAGCGCCATTTTCATGTAGTTAATGAGGTAGGCCCAACACAGGCCTGTGACCACATCACCACATGGCATCTTCTCAATCATGGTCACTGGCCCTCCTTGAAACAAAACGACCCATTTCAATGGAACGAATCAATCATGCACATTGGTATGTACTGTATGTACTATTGCACTTAAAGCATTGCCTAGACGTGTAAGCCTTTCGGAGACGAGTCATTTAAATTTAAGTACACGATGACACTAGCCTAATATTCCATTTTTAATACCATTTTTTTTATTTTTTTTTTTTTTGAAAATAATTTATTATGCGTTTAATTGCTACAGATAACAAAACGTTTTAAATTAACTGAATGTAACCAATTTCATTCTAGTCATACATTTCAAACATTTTTTTATCAAATTATATTTGTATAGCACAGCTTTACATTATTTCCTTCTATAAAATCATTATGTGGTAGGATACAATCATAACTATGTGCGTAATATATTTTCTGACCGTTAAAATACCTGCACTTACCAATCACAGTCTGGTAGATGTGATCACAGAATTTGGAATCATTCGTGGAATCAATCATGGTGACCCATCGGATGTAGCCAGGAACCTTCGAGATGTCGACATCGCGAAGAACGGGAATCACTTTGGTCGTATTTTTGTGAACGCTGTCATCCAATATCTGAGTTATTTTGAAGCCGAATATTTTGTCCTTCAAACTTTTCTTGGATATGACGAACACGTACCATTTGTAGTTCTCGCTCATTGTTATAGCCCCCTTCGTATCGCCGCTGTCAGTTACCGCCGTGATGTTCTTAGAGCTTAGATATTCGACAATTTTTACTCCAATTTCCCTGTCCTCTGTGTCATCCGAGCAACTAACATAGACGCCATCAATGACTTGGTCAGGCTGAAACAAAATTCTGACGTGAAGGGCTGTTGGGGTTCTACTTGCAAAAGGTCAGTATGCATGTCGTGTGTACGTTTGACCCGAATTTGTTTCAGATTTTTCATAACTAGAATTCGTTTTAAGATTCTTTTACTATTGAAGCTTGAGCAAAACCAGCCACACAAGTGAAGATAATTCAAAATAGAAGAAACAATATTCGTAAATTGATGAAATGAATTAATAAAAACACAAACATGGAAAAAAGTATCGTGATTCATTCAGGGCTCATTGAGAGTTTTCGGGATGCTTTTAACCAAAATTAAACCCAATGCGTTGCATCGAAAATCACAAGGCCCTAGCTCCAGAAGTAACAATTGCTATGATTAAAGGGACTTGTTCTCAGATTTTTGCATGTTTTGAAGTGTGAGTTTAAATGCTAAAAATTAATAAATATAAATATCAGAAATAAAGAGCCACAATATATAAACATGAATAAAAGTAAAAAAAGAAAAAAGAAAAAGAGAACAAAAACGTTAACCACACCAGGGCTCGAACCACTGACCCATCGAGGAAAAGCCAAGCGCCGAAACAACTCAGCCATCCGTCTTCACGTGTGTATGTGTGTTATTCAGAGTTTATGTTCGGGTCGTCGTTGAGTCTTTACGACTACATTATGTGCGGACCTGACCATTTGTCTTCACATCGGTTGCCATTTATTTTATACTTTGCATAACCACCCACGTGTTGTTACAAAATATAACGATAACACTAGAAATCGTAACTTGAAATCGCTTCGCGTCTCTGACGCTTTATAATTTTACCAATTTCTAACGATGATTTTTCGAAACGAAAGTGTATTTTCAGTATAAGTCTGTGGCATTAGTGTTATTTCGCACACTGATGTTCATAGTTCATTTATTTCTTGAATCTGTGAGAAAAAGTTTATTTTGATAAACTGTGAACAAGTCCCTTTAATGTTATGTTTCACTTTGTGTATATATGTGTGTGTTTTGTAAAGACTATGTTTAACATGCCTTAAATCAAAGACTAGCGGATAATTAAACACGCACATAAAGTAAAAAAGACTTCTCCTAATCATGTTTTGGGAGATTTGACTATGTCTATATTTGCTCAATAAACATTCATAAACCGTCTATGTTACTGCATATATACTACAATACTATCTTACCTGTGCGACAGTGCTCATTGGAGGCTGTGTGACAGTGGTATTTGGAATCACTCCTCCATCCGGGTCATTAACACCTTTCTTGACAGCTTCGAAGAGCACCTCATAGTGGTTAGTTTGCTCATCTGTTAGCATATGAATTTGTTCGACAGTTATATAAATTTCACAAATTCTAATATGTTTTGCCATTGTTTGAAATTTAGTTCTAAACCTGACAATAATACGATAAATAAATAATATTGACTGTTGAATGTCTTTTGGAGATTTGAATATATGCTTTTAAAATGGATCGTTTTCAAAAATGATAATGATCAACCTACTATTTATAGATGTTTACATTTCGACGGTAAACCAATGAAAAATACCAAACTCAGGCAAATATCAGAAGAACCAAACTATGACAAATCTGTTTACATAATGAACAAATTACAATTCTTTAAATAAACGCAGACGGCGGGATAACCCACGACACTGTAAGACGCGTTATGCTAAAAAATCATTCTCATACAATATGTATGTTAAGACTTTATTTAGGTACCATCGTATTCCAGCACTCGCAGTGGGTTGTCTAGTCTCCGTCCGAACTCTTGGTGGTTGACGAGGGTGTTGTACGTGTGCTTGAAGCGTTGACACTGCAGATTTGTGTCCACGCCTTCTGCAAGTTGCTTTTCTTTAAGCTCGTAGACGCAGTTCAAGACGAAAGGCATATCCGCGTAGAAGTAGTAAAACTGTCAAAAGGAATGCCATGTATTCGCAGTTTAACTTGGTTCTCATTAATGACTAAACTATCAATACAGTGCCTAATTGGATTATACATATTTGTCATCCTTTTGAGTAAACTCAAA
The DNA here is from genome assembly GCA_007657795.1 of Dreissena rostriformis. Lineage (NCBI taxonomy): Eukaryota > Metazoa > Mollusca > Bivalvia > Myida > Dreissenidae > Dreissena > Dreissena rostriformis. The sequence continues at coordinate 54,039 of VMBQ01003185.1, forward strand.
TGTGGAATAAAGGTGTTTTTATCAATTTAATTTTGGAAGTATGAAGACCTAGTTTAAGTAGTAATTGCCTTTCCAACTTTTTGCTTTGGTAAATCAGAAAATCTATGTTTATTGTCTGAAATATTTTTCAAATCTAAATGGGGCACTGGTCGAGTTCAGTGTTGCAATCACATCATTGAATCGATCACAACTGATTCAGATAAGGATAGCCATACTTTAAAAATTGTAAAATTTGAGCAGATCATTTGCTCTTTTTTTGGAGTGGGTGTGTGCATGGAGATAATATACAATGGTTAAATAAAACCTATACTTTATGTGATGGAAGGCGCTACAGAATTACTAAATAAAGAACTTCAAAACATTATTAACGAATATGTATTTGCATGAACAAAAACATTGACAAACCTCACTCCCTCTGGATATTCTGTAAATCGAAATGGTAAAATCTCTTGGTTTTCCCATGTGGTCCGTTGAAAATGTTAGATTTATTTCGTTTTTTATTTCAATTCCGGATGCTTCGTCCTTTCCGCTTAGCGAACCTCTTAACTTACAGGACTTTGGCACGAGCATGTTGAAGTTCGTACAGGTTTTATCTTTAAACTCTTCAAACTAATCCCATTTTTTAATTTCCTCCTTGAGTTCTGCAAACAAAGCGAAAATGGCATTTTGAAGAAAAGTATATCCGAATAAGTTATAACTGAAATAGATTGTGTGGTATTTAAAGCATCAGCAATTACAGCAAAGCAAAAACGGTACATCAGTAGTTGCAGCAGAATTGCTTATTACAGTCAAAATGGCATATACGTTTTTTATCACCATTTCGGGGATATTGCCGGGCTCTTTGGATTAGGGGAAATCATGTCGTTTCACTGAAATGGGGAAATTCGCCTTTTTTAAAATTTATTTTGCTTATAACAACTTATAAAAAAACTTAAATAAATTCAAGACCCGACTTAAGACATTTTTATCTGTTGAATAATGCAACATACAAAGTCTCATCTGTAGTAATACCTTAATTATTAACAATGAAAACTAATCGAGTTCAATGGAATTTGAAAAGCTAACAACTTACTAGTAGGGAGCATGAAGGACAGCAATCCGGTGAAATGACTGTACACCAGCCCATGAGCCAAACTGCCGACGGGAAGCACGTCAACAACGTGAAGAGGTTCTAAACGTGTTCAAAATGTAAATAAATGGCTTCAAATGCATGTACGTCAATTTAGGACAGTACTAGATGCAAGTTAATTGTCTATGTTTTTGTTTATTTAAACATACAAGATAACATGTTTACAATCTTTAAGGTCTATTCATTTTTAAGCATTGTTATTTTGAATAAGAGAATCATTACGATCTAGAGACATTTCAGCAGATACATTATTGTAACCATCCGCTTGTTTTAAACGATACATGAAATAGCATAAAACGTCATATTAAACAAACAAACGAATAAAGCGACCGTAAATTGTGAAACAAATTCAACACCTCCCTACCGTTCAGACTATCCAACAGCTTTTTCTCCCACCCATCTTCGTTGAACTTTGCGATAAAATGAGGAAGTCTCTCAAGACATCCCACCTTGAGTGCTGGTACTTCGTCTTCCGCCACGTCAACCAAAAGCAGTCGCAGCACCAGCTGATTTCCCCTGTATTTGGACTCCTCCAGCGCGTGGATAGTCTCGAGATTGATCCATGGACTTTCGATAGCGGTTCTCGTCAAAACAAGAACGGATTTGTGGCTTTCTCTAACCAGACTACGTATACTTTCGCTAACCGGTTTTCCACGGGGGAAACTTTCCCAATCAAAGTCCGCGGCGACCCTCAGTCCGTTCTTCTTCAGGACGTCGTATATTTTTTCCGTGATGTCTCTGTCTTCTGTCGAGTGCATCAGGAACACGTCATACTTATATTCGTTCTTCGACCCCATTCTTAATGAAACAAAATGCATTTAATGTACAAAACAAAGACAAATATTAAAATAAAAAAGGCTTGTCACCATAGGATGACATATGCTCTCTTTTTCCACATTTTTCTAAACCTAAACGCAAAGTGTTTTTTCACATTTTTCGAAACCTAAACGCAAAGTGTGACGGAATTTCAGACGGACAAACGGACAGACGGACAGTGCGATCACTATATGCCCACCTTCGGGGGCATAAAAATACAAATAACAATAACATATCTTTATAAAAGACGATTGATGTAAAAATGTATAGGAATGCGGCGTTAAAATTAATACGACTGCTGTAAAGGGTGACCCTAAATTTAAGTATCGGACTCTAAATTTATTCGACATATCTGTAGTGTGAATACACCTATACCGTATACCGTACCACGTTTTCACCAGTGATACATGAGTAATTTAATTAGTAACTAGTTAATTACGAAAACACAATTGGCATATGAATTTTACGAGCATTGAAACGAAACAAAATTTGAAATTTAATATCACGGTAAACTAATACAAATATGTTTAATCATTTTAATAGATTGGATACCATCTACAGACGAATACGATGAAACATTGGCATTACAAATAAATAACAAAGACGCCGAATAATATGAACCGCACGTTGTGATAATAAAAAGGTTCTACTGTCAGAAATAAATGAATATGCGAAAACTTTTCAGAAAATAATCGAAATAATTAACGTTATATATTTTTGGCATAAGTATGCCATCATCAGTCAATGATCACAACGATTATGACCATGAAAACAAGGTAAGACACATTCAATGATACATATTAAGTTATTTCTTTCGTATTATTGAGATATCCGAACCAACCTTCAAATTCTCCATCTTGATTCAAATAAGCAAAAACACCCAAATTTAGTGGTTCATTAACACACAACACGTGTTGATTAGAATAAATTTGTTTACATATACACTAACAAAATGACTTGTTTGGAATCCGACATTGGAATGCCAGATTTGAAACCGAACGATTACAATACACGTGTCTCAGTGTGAAGATTTTATTTATGCAGTATAATTGAGATATCGCTCTACATCCACCATCTTTAATCAAATAAGCAAGAACACCCACATCAGGATGCAGGATCAACGGGGTGTTCAGGGGTTTACACACGTGCTGGACAGAATGTAAACACACCGTTAAGAACTTTATTTTTGCAAATATCTCAAGTTATTGAAATACACTTGCAAACATATTTAGTGTCTTTTGTGTCAATATCTTAAGATTTAAGAATACATCCTTGAATACGTTTGAAATCGGTGCCAGAATGTCACGTTGCGTAAATCATAACCGTGTACATGCTGCTGTACACATCGAAGAATGTTTGGCCAAGAACACATGCGTATTCAGGCCTTTTTCTGCCTATCTCACGGGTCCGATAGTCGGACCCATTCCCCATGCCNTGCACTTTAAATTCTTTAAAAAAAATGTTTTAAAGGTTATTTGAAAAAAGCACCACCTACCGGTGTGTTAACATCCATTAAAGTTTAATTGTGAACCCCACAAAGTCACGTGATCCTGTACCCTGTTGTTGCATATGTATCAAAAATATGAAATCCAAGAATCCCAGTTTGGAATCCCATATTTGAAACAAAACTATCAAATACGTGAAAGATTTGAATTATGCAGTATCATGTTCCTTCAAATCTGACAAGCATCTGACAAGCATTTAACAGAATCCATATCATTCTGCACATATGTATTAAAATCACCCATCTTCTCCTTTTGATAGCATTATCTTAAGTGCTGATTTTACGTCTCATGTATATAGTGTAGTTCTTCTTAAATGATTTAACCTCTAATGAGTTTATACGTACAACTTAATTACTGTGTATAGTACCATGTGTGATGTAATGCCCTTAACGATCTAAGAACACGTTCACCGATATAAAATATTAAACGAGACCAAATATTATAAAATTTAAATATTTAAAACCCATCGAATCTCATAATTACAGTTCGTACAGGAAACTATGTATGTTCGTTAAATGAATTTTGAATACAGTTTTAATATATAACGTGTCTTCGTGTGTTTGTTTAATTCATCAAAATATTGTCTGTTTTTCACATACATGTATGATCAATCTTTAAATAGTTCTCTTATCCGTCGTATAACACGTCTATATTTCCTCGCTTCAAATAATAAAATATTTGCTTATGCTACGTTTTCCCTTCAATTATTATATTCAACGATCTATTTTGTGTAAATTTTGCTCATATTGTAATGTTATGCATTCACTGATCTTACAAAAAAACGTATGCGTTGTGTGAGAAACACTTATACTGTTCGTACAGCAGATATATCAACTAGCATTTTGACCTGACGAGCCCATAAATGTTCTTTCAGTAGTTTTTATGTAGAGGACATACGAGTTTATTCTTTCTGAATATCTATAGGCCAAGCTTTATCTTTAGGGACCAAACACTCGTAGGCTCACGCTAATTAATTTACATGTACAATAGTAAATCTGAAATGAAGAAAACGCTTTTCGACTAACTTGGTAGAATAATCGTGCATACAAGAATAATGTAACTCTAGACATATATCAGGAGATCATTTTTTGTTTCTAACAGCAAAAGTTGTGCCACACGGGACGATACTTAAAACACAAATCTTAGCAAACTTGAAAAGGTCTATGCAACCTTTTGCTACATTTACCTTTAGCTGCTGCAAAAAAAGGAGGTAATACCAGTAAATTATTAACTAACATACCTGGGATAGTAAGGCTGAACTGGCAAAGTAAAAAGCCACCTTCCCACATGTCGACACTAAACAAAGTTATGTCTTTCAACATTAAAATCAACGAAGCCATTTTTCTTACTCGTTAAATGCTAGCATTTAAATGACTAAATATTATTTGATTGGAATCCCAGTTTGGAATCCCATAGTTGAAACCAATAGCTTGAAATACTTATATCTCGGAGTGACGATTTTAATTACTTTAGTAGGCAGTATTGTGCAACTTCAAATTTGGCAAGCATTGAAAAGAATCAATGTGTAATGGCACAAATATATTAAAACCACTCATTTCTTACTCTTGAAGGCAACAAATTTGAGCCTCCCTCAATAAAAACGGGGCTAAACGAATGTGCGTAAACTGTCTTCCCAGATTAGCCTGTGCAGTCCGCAGAGGCTTATCGTGGACGATACTTTCCAACTAAACAGGGGACTTCATTTAAAAGAAAAATAACATAAAAGCGGAAAGTGCGTCCTTGGTAAGCTAGTGCAGACTGCACGGGATAAACTGGGACGACACTTAACGCACATGCATTAAGCACCGTTTTCCCAAAGCGAGGCACATTTAATTAATTGCTGTTTATACGTAGCATGTACCTCGTATATTATGTAGTTCTTTTTTAATGAATTGAGCTTTTCTGCGTACGTACTACTAGGACATTTTGTGATAAACATTGATAATGTTCTGTCGCTACAACAGGGATAGTAACTATCAATTTAACCTGACCAGACCAGCCCATTAGAGATTTTCTAGTAGTTTTTATATAGAGAACACATGAGTTTGTTTGTTAATTAATGCGCATCATTAACATTGTGTAGTTCTTCTTGAATGCTTTAAGCTTTAATGAGTACATGTACGAACCATACGTAGGCTACATAATTGTGCGTTCTTTGATAAACACTGATTCTATTATGTACAAACAACAGATATCAACTAGCATGTTGACCTGACGAGCGCTTACGTGTAGTTTTATTAGTTTTTAGAAAGAGGACAATGGCTCTAGAAACATTATTTAGTATCATTAAATATTATACCACATGGGACAATACAATACAAAGCTTCACATCCACGGAACGGCCAATGCAATGTAGTAAAACCCTTGACTTAATTAACACCTTACTGCCGCAAAAAGAAGTATAACCAGTAAATCATCAACTAACATACCTGCCAAAAAGCCGCCTTCCTGCAAATCGAGCACAGAATTAACTAATGTCTTTCAAACATGGGCATTAGCGAAGCTTAATTGTATCGCGTGAAAAATAACATTTATATGACCCAATCTGACTATTAATAGATATTAGTAATCGTAACTGCCCACACAGTTTAGTTCCTTAGATTAGGGACCTTAGTCATTGTTTGAAAAGCATATACGGCAATCGCGTTTCAATTCATTTATATATGACCCAATCTGACTATTTATAGATATTAGTAATCACTTAAGTTTAAAGGGGCCGTCCAACAGATTGGTAAATTGACAAAATTAAAAAAAGTTGTTTCATATTCGAAAATTTTCGCGTTTGTTATGATATTTTTGAGGAAATAGTAATACTGACCATTTACAATGCTCTTAAATATCCATTATATGCATCTTTTGACGATTTGAAAACCTCAAAATCATAAAGCGTCGTTCGACGCGAAACGATTGAATAATTTGGAAAGTTCTGTTATTGTCGCTATATTTTGTAAAACTACGAGGATTGCTTATATATGGTATAAAATACGGCTATCGTACATACTTGTCAGGATGGCCGAGCGGTCTAATTGGTTTTTACTCCAGGACCCCGATGGTCACTGGTTCGAGCCCTGATGAGGTTTACTTTTTTTTCCCTTTTTAAATTGTATTCTTGTTTTTTAACTGCAGATTTTTAGGTCAAATGTTTGAATTTATCAATATAGAGCATTTAATGACATGCTTCAATACATGCCAAAATCTAGTGGACAGTCCCTTTAA
>VMBQ01003185.1:64479-86391 GCA_007657795.1 Dreissena rostriformis
TAGACATTGCATTATACATTGAAATGTTAAAATGTTATAATTTTGAATCGGTGTCTATGGTGAATAATGATTCACACAGAAAGGTATTTACCTAAGGTGAGAATGAGAAAAACAAACAAAGAAAAAATGAGAACCTCGACTTTTTAAAATCAACAAGAAAGAGAGTTATTTCAGTAACACAAGATGCGGGTATATATGCACATAATATATCATTGTATAACGCAATGTGTAATGTTCACAACCTTCTATGTATAGATACATACAAAATTTACATATATGTCAACAAAAACACACTATTACTCGAGTTCATTCATAATATTCAAACTAGATCAATGTATAATGCAATGTCTAATGTACACAACCTTCTATTTATAACAACCAAGATATACATATATTTCAACAAAAACACACTCTCACTCGAGTTCATTCATCGCCACGGATAGATTTTTACATATTTTTAACGGGTCAACACACGTCAATCCTATGCGAACACTAAGTCCGTCTCCTGGTTCAGCTGTTCTTCAATAACCTCGATCAAGGGCTTGTTGGAATCTGAAAAAAAATAATATTTTTTTACATGATATGATTTAAAAAAATCAATTGTATCAAATAAACTTATTTATCTATAAATTTAATTTCTATATCGCTTTTTTTTAAATGGATAACTTGTTTGCGTAGAAAAGTACGAAAAGTAATAATGAACGGGGAATACCTGACAAACCAATGTTTTGTACTGTTAAACAAAATGATGTCAACAATATATCATGAACAAGAATGTAAAAATAAAATACTTCCTGGTACATTTCGATAACTCTGCTTGCATTGCCTATTCGTGCTAATGAAAACAAAACATCACTTATAATTAGGGATGGGACCGAATATTCGAATATTCGAATATTCAAAAATCGGCCGAATATTCGAATCCAAAATTCATATTCGAATATTCGAATTTTTTTTTATGCAAATAATTAAAAAAAAATATATATTTGTTTGTTCAGTGCAGACTTTTTTTAGTGCATCCGTCTTTGTTTGCATAACAGCTGTGCAAATGACAAACAATTTAGGCAAATCACTCATTATCTATCCGTGCAAATGACAAACAATTGAGGCGCAGCTCACATTACCCAACAGTGAAAAAAAAACAATTGGGGCCTTACACTCATTTCACATCCATGCAAATGATAAACAATTTAGGCCCAGTACAGCTCACATTACCCAACAGTGCAAATGACAATGACAATTACCAGAAAGCGAATAGTGAGGTAAGGAAGAAGAGGAGAGAGACCAAGGAGGAATGGATTGAGGTACAATATACCATCATCGACAAAGAGATGACTGCATGCAGCAGAAAGAAGGCCTACAGCACCCTAAAGACCCTTACGACCACCAGTCAGCCCAAGGCCAGTGGTATATCAGCCGCTGACGGGAATCTCCTTACAGAGAGTACCACAGTCCTAAACAGATGGACTGAATACTACAGTGACCTCTACAACTACCCGCTTCACCCAGACTCCAGTCTCCTTCAGAACAATCCAGACCAGAAGCGGACGACGAAAGTTCGTCCATACTTAATGCATAGGTGCAGGAGGCATTGCGTAGTCTTAAGGCGGGAAAATGTCCGGGAGTAGAAAACGTCCCTTCCGAGCTGATAAAGCATGGAGGAGAGGCAGCGACAGCAGCAAAGACGGCACTTTGGCAAAAGATCTGGGAGGAGAAGAAGTGGCCCTAGGAGTGGACCCAGTCACAGTTCATACCCCTACCGAAAGAGGGCACTCTCAAGTTGTGCGAGAATTACCGAACCATCAGCCTCATCAGTCATCCCAGCAAATTCATGCTTCGCATCATCCTTAATCGATTGAAAAGTAAGCCGAGAATTCGCTGGCCGAAGAGCAGGCCGGATTCAGAGCTGGGCGAAGCACAGTGGAGCAGATCTTCAACTGCAGAGTCAACATTGAGAAACACCTGTAACACCAACGTGAGCTCTTCCACAACTTCATTGACTTCAAAACAGCTTTAGACCGCGTGTGGCATGATTGTCTATGGCATGTTATGAGAGGATTCAACATTGAAGAAGGGCTGGTGAAAGTCATTCAATAACTTTACGGAAACGCCAGCAGCGCAGTACTTCTCAACGGACAGCAGGGGGACTTCCTCGGGACATCAGTGGGCCTCCGTCAATGATGTCTGATCTCTCCCGTCCTGTTCAACATTTTCCCTGAGAAGATAATGCAGGAGACTCTCCATGACCACCACACCTCTATCTCCATTGGTGGAAGACCCATCTCCAACTTGAGATTCGCCGATAGCATTGGCTTCATGGGTGGCACCAGCAGTGAATTTCAAGATCTCACCAACAAACTCTATGAAAGAGCAGGAGCATACGGGATGGAGGTCAGCACGGAGAAGTCCAAGATCATGGTGAACAGCACGACCAACACCAGTGCAGACATTACCATGAACGGCGAGAAGATAGAAGAAGTTTCCAGCTTCAAGTACTTGGGCGCAACCATGTCCAAGGATGGTACCAGTACCGCTGAGGTCCGAATAAGAATTGCCATGGCGACCGCAGCGATTGCCAGACTGAGCAGGTTGTGGACAAGCAGTTCCATTATCTTCCCCACCAAGCAAACACTCTACAAGTCCCTCGTACTCTCCATCCTACTCTTCGGCTGTGAGACCTGAACGCTTCACGTGGACAAAGAGCGCAGGATACAGGCATTTGAACATAACTGACTCCGAACATTGCTCCGCATCTCCTTCACGGAGCACAAGACCAACGAGTACGTCCGGAACATGACTGCAACACTTGTTTATCCACAACAGCCCCTACTGGCGACCGTCACACGACGAAAGCTGGCTTGGTTTGGACACGTCACCAGGCACGAATCTCTGTGCAAGACTGTTCTCCAGGGAACGCTAGAGGGAGGTAGACGTCGAGGCCGTCAGAGAAAAAACTGGATGGAAAAATGTAAAAGAGTGGACATCCCTTCCAATGGATGAATTACTCTCAGCAGCCCACAACATACCTGACTGGAGGATGATTTCTGTATCGTCCTACCTCATTACCCCAACGGCTTAACCGGCCAAGGGATTGACGATGATGATGATGATGATGCAAAGGACAAACAAATGAGGCCTAACACTCATTACCCATCTATGCAAATAACACACAATTTAGGCATAACACTCATTACCCATCCATGCAGATGACAAACAAGTAAAGCCCAGCACGCATCACCACCGTCCTTGCAAATGACAAATAATTTAGGCATAACACTCATTACCCATCCGTGCAAATGACAAACAAAGTAGAACAAATGATCAACCCGTGGAATTGTGGCAAACAAACAATGCCAAACATGGTGGCAGTAATCATCCGTCCATTCGTATCATCATTGTATACAAACTGCGTGCCATTCGTACCATCATAATACAGAAACTTCGTGCAATTCTTACCATCAGAGTACAGAAACTTCGTGCCATTCTTACCATCATGGAACAAAAGCTCCGTGTCATTCTTACCATCAAAGTAAAGAAACTTTGTCCCATTCTTACCATCATAGTACATAAACTTTGTGTGTTTCTTGAAGTCACCAAGCTTCTCCTTAACCGCAGGTAAGGACGTGAAAGTTTCAAAGGCCTCCTTGAAACTCTGGCCTTGCGTCGAAAGGGCTTCCTTATTTACCCCAGCAAATGTGTACTTCGTTCCCATCTGGTACAAACATCCCATCGGGGTGCAATATTCCGCGATGAAACATGTGCTCTGAAATATTGTTTTCTTAGTTGAGACCCATTTTGCTATGAATTAAACAATAATTAAGCTTTGTCACGATAAGACAGCCTTTATCTTCAGCTTGAAACGAGTTCAGCCATCTTAGCATTTTGAAATAATTAAAATACTAACAGATTCAAAGACAATACATGTACATTCAATACATTGCATCTGTAAAGCATAACACGATTCAGTTTATAATTCAATACTGTATTATTGGACATTTGTCAGTGTTAATGTATACTGGGCGATGCTGTTTTAAGCACATGACCTTGGTTGGACTTCTTTTTGTAGGCTGATTGCTAAGCCAATACATGCTATATTAAAACACATGCAGTAATTATAAGCACAACCAAACTAAACAACCATACTGGTTCTGACATAGTCTGTACAGTAGTATTTGTTTTACTTTAAAGCGAGATATAGATCACATTGCACGTACATTTTTATGTTAGAACAATATGCTCATGTAATCACAAAAGTATTACTATCGTAAACAATCAGCAACAACATAAACATGTACATTCGTTCGCCTAATTGAACGAATATAAGGGCCTAGTATCACGAACATACTTAAGTAAATATTGTGACTCAACTTTGAGTGTTTTCTCAATTATTTTGATGTGGTTGACTATCATTCTCAACTTGGTGTTCACATACGTTTTGAGTCTGACTCAACTCTGAGTTGAGTTTGGCTGTGTGAGTTTGCGTATAGCTGATTTTGACCGACATTCTCAGTGCTCAGCTGAGTGAAAACTCTAAACTCATCTTCTGAGTTAGGCTTAAACATTGCAACTATTCGTGATACTTCGTCCATAAATGTTAAGACATGGCGTTTTTCACCGAAGCAGTATTTGACCTCACCTGTTGGGTATCTGGGTGTGTATGCTTGTATACAGTGAATGTGAATGGTCTGCCCAACTGTCCACCAGTATTTGTACAAACAGGTGGCAGAGAACCCAGCTTTACTATCCGTTCTCCATACACGCTAAATGAAACATTTGTATTTTAATTAGTACAATATTTACGATCATTAACGTACAGAAATATTGATGTAAATAATGTAAACAAAAAAGTGTCATTACAACAAAATTGGGATAGAAGTCGCTCTAACGGGGCAAAAACGAACAAACTTTCGGTCTCAAAATGAAGATACTTATTCACAGATACCCTTTCATTAAATGCAGAAACACAAAAATACATTTACACAGAACGAATTGTTTAAAGAAGAATTCAATGTTTGCTCTTTTAGACAGCAAGTAGGTTTGTAAACCATTGTTGATCACACCCAAACACTGTACATATTTTCTTAAATAACATACAAGTTCAATCAAGTTATATACAGCACACATTCTCAAAATCCATTCATGCACGAGCCTCAATGCCTTACTTTTCATTTGCTACTTTTTCGATATCGTCCTTCATCATGCAAGAGCTCGGCCAAAGGATGTACACTCTGTCAGGACATCCACACGTAAGCTTATTGCTACGAAGGAACGCCTTGATGCGACCTTTGAGGTCTAAAATATGAATACATGAATACTCAATATTAATAAATCAATACTCAATATTAATAAATCAATAATCACTATTAATTAATCAATACTTCAATATTCACATAAACTGTACATGTGAATTTTAAAAGGGTGTAAAGATAGGGATAAACGAGCTCAAAAAATATAGTCATGGATTATTGAATATTTATGCCATGGTTAAACATATAGTCAGAACTATCAATAAACATAGTACAGTAGATCATTAGTGCATTTTTTTTTTTAAATTGATAAGTGCTTTTGAGTTCTTATCAATTTTCATTTACGCAACTTAAAGTCACTGCATAAAAACGGAAGCTTCAAGTAAACTCAACACACAGGTGCAGGTATTGTATATTGAAAATTTTCGATGATTGCAGTACTACCAAGCCTTGCAAATGGCCTACGAGTCACTAATCAGACATGGATAAGTGAAGCCGTCTTAGTGTATATACGTGAAACACGTTCAATAGTATGTCACGACATTAAAATCCTTACCGAGACTTTCATTGTCAGGCGTGCGAAGGAACAAAGCTATTTTCATGTAGTTGATGAGATAGGCCCAACACAGCCCTGTGACCACATCACCACATGGCATCTTGTCCATCATGGTCACGGGGCCGCCTTGAAAAAAACGACCCCATTTATATGGAGAATCATTCATCCAAATGAGTGTGTACTGTATGTACAATTGAACTTTAAGGATTGCAGAGACGTGTAACCCTTTCGGAGACGAGTCGTTAAAATTCAATTAAACAAAGACCATAATTATACTTTTAGTCTATTTTAGTCAGAACATTTTGTAAACAGGACTCTACATTGATTTGGAAGTGCACACCTTTGATTCTTATACTGTAGATTGTTTTAATTTCAATTATATACATTTGTATTCATATTACATTACTGAATGATTAGTGTCTTACTTCCATCAAAGATTAACTTAACTGGAAAAAGTAATCAGTCAAAAAGGTACACGAGGGTGTTATTAAAACCTGTCATATAAAGCACAAGTTTACTTCTGTAATTCTATAAAATCAGTAATAAATAGTGACGTTATATATTCTGACTTTTAACTCTTTCCCGCTCAGAAGCAAAGCAAAAATGGCTATATGCAACCAGCATTAACATGAACAGCTTTCGAGTAACTCGCAGTCCGTTCATTTGTTATGCTTTTTGCTGCTCATCAGTACCTTAGGGTTGGAAATAGCCTTTAAAACTTAGATACAGTAAGAAAGGTCTTAAATTTTATTTGATTTACTAAGGCACTACAAACGCGTCAAAGTGCGTATTTGATTGGTAAAGGAATAAAATACCTGCACTTACCATTCACAGTCTGGTAGATGTGATCACAGAATTTGGCATCGCTCGTGCAAAGCATGGTAACCCATCTGATGTAGCCAGGAACCTTCGAGACGTCGACATTGTGAAGGACGGGAATCAATTTGGTCGTATTTTCGTTAACGCTGTGTTCGAGGATCTGAGTTATTTTGAAGCAGAATTTTGTATCCTTCAAACTCTTCTTAGATATGACGAACACGTACCACTTGTAGTTTTCACGCATAGTTGCTCCTTTACCCGCATCGCTGCTGTCGGTGACCGCCTTGATGTTCTTGGAGTTTAGATATTCAACGATTTCTGTTCCAATGCTCCTGTCCTCAGTTTCATCCGAGCAACTAACATAGACCCCATCGATGATTTGGTCAGCCTGAAAAAAAAACGAAAGAAGTCTGATGTGAAGAACTGTTGAGGGACTTCTAGCAAACTTTCAGTATGTCCGTCGAGTGCGTTCGACCAGAATTTGGTTAAAATTTGTCACAACCAGAATTCGTTCTGAAAATTATTTTACAATGGAAGTTTGAGAGAAATCCGCCAAACAAATAAAGATAATTCAAACAACAGTTTACAAAATCCCTTCGTTGATAAAAAATATTAGCAATTTAATGCAATAAATAAATATAATGAACAAAAAAAGTATTTTGATTTTAAACTTCTTAAAAATGTGAATAATTATTGAAAAAAAAAGAAAAGAAAATGTATCGTGATTTATTCGGAGCTAGTTTTCAGGTTCGACATGTTTTTTAACCGAATTAGTCCCCAATGCGTTGCATGAAATATGCTGAGGCAATAACTCCAGATGTTATAATTGTTATGAAAATCGTTTTGTTTCAATTTGTTTCTATATGTATATGTATGTGATTTGTAAAATCTATGGAAAACTAGCTTTAAATAAAAGACCAGCAGATAATTTACACATGCACTTAAAGTGAAACGATACTTTTCCTAATGATATATTGGGAGTTTCAACTATTTCTATATTTGTTTAATCAAAACATTCTTAAAATGTGTATGCTATATATATATTATATCTTACCTGTTCGACAGTGCTCTTTAGTGGTTGTGTGACAGTGGTCTTTGGAGTGACTTTATCCTGGTCATTTACGCTGTTCTTGACAGCTTCGAACAGCACCTTGAAGTGGTTGGTTTGCTCATCTGTTGGCATATGAATTTTTCAACAGATATACACAATTTACAAAATCTTATATGTTTTGAAAGCGTATGCAATTTAGATCTTAACATGACTTAGCATTATTGAATAAGCTAATCGAACGGACGATACATACGATAAATAAATCATATTACTATGGAATGCCTTTTGGAATTCGGATAATTATATGCTTTCACAATGTATCGTTTACACAAATAATAATGGTCAACATACTATTTATAGATTTTTAAATTTCGACGGTAAACCAAATAAAATCATAAATACTTAAATAAGACAATGATCAGATGTAACAAACTATGAAAAGTCTGCTAACACAATTAATAAATGAAAACTATTAAAATAAATACAGCGCAGACGAGACAATCTTCGACAACACTGTGAGACGCGTGATGCTAAAAACCATTCTCATACAATATGCTTATTTGTGTCGTGTTCTGTCAAAACTGGGCAAAATGCTTGTGCGTAAATTGACATCCCAGATTAGCCTGTGCAGTCCACACAGGCTTATCAGGGACGACAATTTCCGCTTTTATGGAATTTTTGGTTTAAATGATGTCTCTTCTTAGCGAAAATCCAGTTTAGACGGAAAGTGTCGTCCCGGATTAGCCTGTGCGGACTGCACTGGCTAATCTGGGATGACACTTTACGCACAAGCATTTTTCCCAGTTTTCTCAAAACAAGACACATTTAGACTTTATTTAGGTACCATCGTATTCCATTACACGCAGTGGGTTGTTTAGACTCCGTCCGAAGTCTTGGTGGTTGACAAGAGTGTTGTACGTGTGCTTGAAGCGCTGGCACTGAAGATTTGTGTCCACGCCTTCAGCAAGGTTCTTCTCCTTCAGCTCGTAGACGCAGTTCAAAACGTTGGGCATATCCGCGTAGAATATGTAAAACTGTCAAAGGAATATCACAGTTCAAATTGTTTCTCAATAATGACTAAACTATCAACACAGTGCTTAATGTGATTATATAAACTTGGCATCGTTTAAAGTAATTTCAAATGTTTAAAAGATGTGTATTGATAAATTAAAATTTTGGAAGTATGAAGACCTAGGTAAAGTAATAATTGCCTTGGTAACCTATTGCTTTGGTAAATCAGAACATCTCTATTCATTATCTGCAATATTTTTATAATATCTAAGCTGAATCAGGCAGTGGTCGAGTAAAGTGTTGCAATCAAATGAGTGTATTGATCACAACTGATTAAGATCAGGGTAACATCACTTTTAAAATGACCGACAATGAGCATACAATTTGCATTATAGGTATTCAATTTTTGGGGTAGTTGGTGGGGAATGGGAGTCGATATTATAGAATGGTTAAATCGTAATTATACTGTTTTTGTCCTGAAAGGCGACTCAGAATGACTAAGTACATAGTTTCAAAATCAAGTATTAACGTATAGATAGGAATGTGCATGCAAAAGCCTTGACAAACCTCACTGCCTCTTGATATTCTGTACAACGAAATGGTAAAACCCCTTGGCTTGCCCATGTGGTCCGTTGAAAATGTTAGATTTGTTTCATGTTTTATTTCGATTCCGGATTCTTCGTCTTTTCCACTAAGCGAACCGCTTAATTTACAGGACTTCGGCACTAGCATGTTGAAGTTCGTACATGTTATAGCTTTATTCTCTTCATACCTATCCCACTTTTTAATTTCTTCTCTGAGTTCTGAAAAAAACTCATTATAGATAGAAACATTATAACTGAAATAGATGTAGTGGTATTTAAAGCATCAGCAATGGCAGCAAAGCAGAAACGGTGCGTGTGTAGTTGTAGCAGAATTATAAGCGGTAGCATAACACAACCTGATGGAGGCGAATGTATAGTCTACATGCCGTTTCAAAATAGAACATAAATACACAAGTATATTATCATAATGTAATATTCCACTGAATTATTTTTTCATAACTCAGATTCAACTCAAGACATTTTTATCTTTTGAATCATGCTACATACAATGTCGCATCTGTAGAAACAACGTAAACATTTTAAAAAAAAAATGTTATAAAAAAAGCACAAAACGTACTAGTAGGAAGCAAGAAGGACAACCATCCCGTGAAATGACTGTACACCAGCCCATGAGCCAAACTGCCGACAGGAAGCACGTCAACAACGTGAAGAGGTTCTAAACGTGTTCAAAATAAAAACAAATGTCTTCAAATGCATGTACGTAAATTCAGGACAATACGAGATGCAATTTTATTGTGTTTTGTTATTTTGTTTATTTAAACATACGATATTACATTCTTTCATTCTTTTAAGTCTTTTCATTTACAAGCTTGTAATTTTTTATAAGGGAATCATGAAGATCTAGAGACACTTTCAGCAGATAAATTATCGTAACCATCATCTAATTTTAAACGGTTTATGAAATTGCATAAAACGTAATATTAACCGAAAACAAACGAATAAAGCGACCGCAAAATGTAGAAAAACAACAACAATCCGAACACCTCCCTACCGTAAAGACTATCCAACAGTTTTTTCTCCCAGCCATCTTCATTGAATTTCGCGATGAAATGTGGAAGTCTCTCAAGACATCCCACTTTGAGTGCTGGTACTTCGTCTTCCGCGACGTCAATCAAAAGCAGCCGCAGTACCAGCTGATTTCCACGGTACTTGGACTCCTCCAGAGCATGTATGGTCTCCAGGTTGATCCAGGGACTTTTGATGGCTGTTCTCGTCAAAACAAGAACGGATTTGTGGCTTTCTCTAACCAAACGACGTATGCTCTCGCTTACTGGTCTCCCGGGGGTGAAACTTTTGCCATCGAAGTCCGCGGCGCATCTAAGCCCGGCTTTGGTCAGGGCGTTATATATTTTTTCAGTGATGTGTTGGTCCTCTGTTGAGTGCATCAGGAACACGTCATATTTATAGTCTTTCTTCGCCTCCGAGCTAGATACAAAATAAAATGCATACAAAGTACTAACACAAGAAGAATACGGTGATTTTGTTTGCTTTATATTTTACATGGTGTACTTTTTGGATACGGAAAATAGCGCGATAAACCATGAAATTTTGACAAAATAAACATTACAAAAGTGATCATAAATAACAGTATTACAATTGTATGTAAGTGTATGTTTAACTGAATTTTTAAATTCATATTATAAAGTGCTACGTAATTATATTGCTGTATAATAAACCAATTATTGAGTTAATTGGAAAATGTTGGAATCTTTTTTGGTAAACTGTGGTCAGATTTTTTGGGGAAAATGTTATTTTTGCCTTTGGGAAACAGCCTGTAACAGGCTGTAATTTTGGGCAAGCATGTTTACTGGAATATTAAACGAGAGGAAAAAAAATCATTTTTTTTTTAATTACCATTTTTTTTTAATGGTAATAATGATACAATCATAAAATATCTTTTAAAAGAGCAATTGGCGTTAAAATTAATACGACTGCTGTAAAGGGTGACCCTTAATTTTATTATCTGACTCTTTATTAATATCACATATTTGAAGTGTTAATACACCCATACCGCGTACCATGTTTTCACTAGAGATACATGAATAATCTTAAAAGCAACTATATTATTACGAAAACAGAATTGACACATGACAAGCATTGATACGCAACACAATTCGAAATTTACTATCAAGGTAAACTGATGAAAAGAAATTAAATCATTATATAACATAGATCTACAGACAAAGAAGATACAATGCCCTGGGGGGGGGGTAATTTTAGGGTAGGGGTGTCCCGCTGAGACTTCCGAAATGTGACCCATTTTAATACCGAAACTCTGATAAAGTAGACCCNGTTGATTTTGAGTGTTAATGGGGCTCAAATAAGCATGAATACCCACATGTTGTTGCAAATGTACTAACAATATGAAATGCCAGAAGCCCAGTTTGGAATCCCAGATGTGAAACCATATGTATATGGGCGTGAAGATTTGAATTATGCAGTATCAACGAGTATCATGTTTCTTCAAATCTGACAAGCATTGAAAAGAATCAATATGTATTGGCACAAATATATTAAAACCACCCATCTACCCTTTTCATAGCATTATCTTAAGCGCTGATTTACGTTTCATGTATATTGTGTAGTTCTTCTTGAATGATTTTACCCTGAATGCGTAAGGTGCGGCAGAGACTGCAACTCCCGAGTGGGTCTTTACAGCCACAATAAACGCTGCACAAGAAACCAACCGTGACTTTGTCAATGGACGCAATTCCATTGTCTCTCGAGACTAACGGATGCCAACAACAACAACGTACAGCTACATTATTGAAACTAGTACCATGTGTGATGTAATGCCCTTAAAGATCTAAGAAAACGTTTTAGTGATAGCAAATATTACACGAGACCAAATTTTATAAAAATTAAACCTGTAATACCCATCAATTCTCATAATTACAGTCCGTACAGGAAAATACGTATGTTCGTGAAATAAATATTGAATACAGTTTCAATATATGACGTGTTTTTCGTGTGTTTGTTTAATTCATTAAAATATTGTGTGTTTTTTCCCTGTGCTTATTTTTTTTATATTCGTCTTAACCTTCGCATAACTCGTCAATATTTCCCCCCTTTAAATAATAAAATGTTTGCTGTACTTTTACATCCATCGATCAATTATGTGTAACTTTTGCTCCTATTGTCATGTTATGCATGAATTGAGCTTACACAAAAGCGAATGCTTTGTTTGATAAACACTGATAGTGATCTGTACGTACAACATATATATCAACTAGCATTTTGACCTGACTAACCCATGTATGTTTTCTATATGTAGTATTCATATCATTTTGAGGGCATATGAGTTTTTTTACTGAAAATCTATAAGCAGAGCTAAATTTTAGGGGCAAAGGGCCCGGAGACTCATGCTAAATTACATTCATGGACTATTCGAAATTTGAAATGAAGAAACGCTATTAATCTTTTTTTGGTAGCATTCTTGTGCATATATGAGAATACTAAAACTCAAGAAATATTATCAAGTGAGAAATTCATGTTTCTATCAGCAATTATTAAACCACACTTCTTCCATACTAAAAAAAACAGACCTAAACCACATTGAAACGGTCAATTCAATATAGTAAAACCCTTGGCTACATTTACCCCTGCAAAAAGAAGTTAATCTTCAACTAACAAACGTGGTGTTGTGAGACTGAACTGGCGCACTATACAGCCGCCTTCCCAAATATCGAGCACATATCGAGAACTGAACACAATTATTTCTTTCAACAAGAACGTCAACGCAGCCATTTTCTAACTCGTGAAAAAAAGTATTTAGATGAGTCTGTCTGATTATCGTAACTAAACGCGCAGTAGTTTAAACAATGAGTAAATGATAAGTAGTTACACAAACACTAAAAATATAAAATCCTAGAATCCCAGTTTGGACTCCCAGATTTGAAACCATACGATCGAATACATGTGTATCAGCGTGAAGATTTGAATCATGAAGTATCGTGTTACTTAAAACCTGGCAAGCATTGAGAGGAATCAATATTATTTGGCACAAATATAATAAAACCACCCATCTACGTCTTTTGATAGCATTAATGAACCTTAATGAAAACGGGGCCTAATGCATGTGCGTTAAGTGTCCGAACAGAATAATCAGGGAAGACACTTTCCGCTTAAAGTGGATTTTCTCTAAGAACGGACCTTTTTTAAACAAAAAATACCATGAAAGCAGAAAGTGTCGTCCCTGATAAGCCTGGGCGGACTGCACAGGCCAATCTCGGACTACACTTTACGCACATATATTAAGCCCCGTTTTCTCAGAGCGAGGCTCATTGACGTAAGTGCTTTGTATACATACGTATCATGTTCATTGGGTATTCTTCTTGAATGAAGAGTACATTGTGTGATAAACAGTGATTTGATCTGTAAGTAGAGCAGTGGTATTCATGAACTATCAGTTTGACCTGACTAACCCATGCGTTTTCTTTATGTAGTCTTTATATATATAGAGGACATATGAGTTTGTTTTTACTGCAAATCTATAAGCAAAGCTTAATTTTAGGGGTACAGGGCCCGTAGACTCTAAGTCTTACTTAATTACTTGCATGTACAATACACAATTTGAAATGAAGAAAACGCTATGCAACTTAATTCGTAGCTTCCTAGTTCATATAAGAATAATGAAACCTTAGAACAATTATCAGGGGATAATTTGTTGTTCCTATCAGCAAGTTAGTATACTACACTTGTCCCAATACTTAAAATAGGAACATAAACCGCCTTGGAACGGCCAATTCAATAAAGTATTGCATAGTGTGCCCTTGGCTACATTAACCCATATCAGCTGCAAAAAAGTAATACCAGTAAAGCATTAACCAACATACCTTTTATTGTAAGACTGAACTGGCAAACTAAAAAGCCTCCTTCCCACAAATCGAGCACTGAACAAAGTAATGTCTTTCACAATTAAAATCAACGAAGCCATGTTTCTACCTCGTGAACTAATATTTAAATGAATCAGTCAGCAACCACGTAAAAGTTTAAATATTATTTGTTTGGAATCCCAGTTTGGAATTCCAGATTTGAAACCAAACGATCGAATACATGTATCGCGGNAGTTTATTAAAACACAACACGTTTTGTTAAGAAGGAATTTGTTTACATCATACTTTAAATAATCTTTGTTTGGAATCCCAGTTTGGAATCCCAGGTATGATACCTTGCGTTTGAAATAGATGTGTGTCAGTGTGAAAATGTCAACGCTAGATGTGCTCTGGTAACATAGATTTAACAAGATACAAAATATCCTTTAATATTTTTGTGTGGTACAATATATTCAACACATGTTCATGAACCAATTTAGTGTTCGCGTGTCGTATTAATAGATATCGTTGCGGGAATTAAAATGGAATATATTGTACCACAAACAAAATAAAAAGTGCCTTTTGTATATTGTTAAATCTATGTTACCAGACCACATCTATCGTTGAAATGTTGGCTATTGCTATAAGGAACACTGCGTGTTTATGGATTAACATTATTTTACGAAATAGTTTACGAAATATTCGTTGATTTTGAGTGTTAATGGGGCTCAAATAAGCATGAATACCCACATGTTGTTGCTAATGTACTAACAATATGAAATGCCAGAAGCCCAGTTTGGAATCCCAGATGTGAAACCATATGTATATGAGCGTGAAGATTTGAATTGTGCAGAATCAACGAGTATCATGTTTCTTCAAATCTGACAAGCATTGAAAAGGATCAATATGTATTGGCACAAATATATTAAAACCACCCATCTACTCCTTTTGATAGCATTATCTTAGGTGCTGATTTACGTTTCATGTATATAGTGTAGTTCTTCTTGAATGATTTTAGCCTTAATGCGTAAGGTGCGGCAGAGACTACCACTCCCGAATGGGTCTTTACAGCCACAATAAACGCTGCACAAGAAACCAACCGTGACTTTTTCAATGGACGCAATTCCATTGTCTCTCGAGACTAACGGATGCCAACAACAACGTACAGCTACATTATTGCAACTAGTACCATGTGTGATGCCATGTCCTTAAACATCTAAGAAAACGTTTTAGTGATAGCATATATAACACGAGACCAAATATTATAAAATTTAAATCTTTAATACCAATCGAATCTCATAAGTATAGCCCGTACAGCTAACTGGGTAGGTTCGTTAAATGAATATTGAATACAGTTTTAATAAATAGCGTGTTTTTCGTGTGTTTGTATAAGTCATTAAATAGTGTCAGTTTTATCCCCTATGCTTAATCTTAAAATACTTTTCTTATCCTTCGTATAACTCGTCAATATTTCCTCCCATTCAATAATAAAATGTTTGCTGTATATTACGTAGTCCCTTAAATAATTACATCCATCGATCTATTATGTGTAATTTTTGCTCTTTTAATCGTGTTATGCATGAACTGAGCTTACAAAAACGTATGCTTTGTGTGATAAACACTGATACTGTTCTGAACGTACAACAAATATATAAACTAGAATTTTGACCTGACGAGCCCATAAATGTTCTTATAGTAGTTTTTATATAGAGGACATACGAGTAAGGAGTTTATTCTTTCTGAAAATCTATAAGCCAAGC
Source organism: Dreissena rostriformis (assembly GCA_007657795.1). Taxonomy (NCBI): domain Eukaryota; kingdom Metazoa; phylum Mollusca; class Bivalvia; order Myida; family Dreissenidae; genus Dreissena; species Dreissena rostriformis. The sequence continues at coordinate 80,342 of VMBQ01003185.1, forward strand.
TAAAATTTTAGGGGCCAAGCTCAAATGTTGGGGGCGAAGCACTCGATCGTAGTCTCACGCTAATTTAGAAAAACGCTAGGAAACGCTTTTCGACTAATTTGGTAGAAAAATAATTGCATATAAGAGTAATGTAACCCTCGAAAAGGCACAATACTTAAAATACAAACCTTAACAACCTAGGAAAGGTCAATGCAACCTTTAACTGCTGCAAAAAGAATTAATACCAGTAAATCATACCTTCTATTGTAAGACTGATCTGGCAAACCAAAGATCCACCTTCCCACATTTCTAGCACTGAACAAAGTTATGTCTTTCACAATTAAAATCAAAGAAGCCATTTTTCTAATGCATGAAATATAGCATCTTAATGACTCTGTCTGAATATCGTTACTGAACACGCAGAAGTTTAAACATCTAGTAATAGATGAGTTACGCAAACACTAAAAATATGAAAACCCGGAATCCCCGTTTGGAATCCCAGATTTGTATCGCGCGGTGTAAATCTGGCAAGCATTGAAAAGAATCAATATTATTTGGCGCAAATATATTAAAACCACCCATCTTCTCCTTTTGATAGCATTTTCTTAAGTGCTGATTTAACGTGTCATGTAAATTGTGTAGTTCTTCTTGAATTCGTTGAGCTTTCATGTGTACAACCGACCGTACAGCTAGATTATTGCAATTAGTACCGTGTGATATAATGCCCAAAAAGATCTAAGAAAACGTTTTAGTGATAGCAAATATTACACGAGACCAAATATTAAAATAATTAAATCTGTAATGCCCATCGAATATAATAATTACAGTCCGTACATGAAACTATGCATGTTCGTTAAATGAATATTGAATACAGTTTTAATATATAACGTGCTTTTCGTGTGTTTGTTTAATTCATTAAAATATTGTCCGTTTTTCCCTTTGCTCAGTCTTTAAATATTCTTCTTATCCGTCGTATAATTCGTCAATATTTCCTCGCTTTAAATAATACTGTGTTTTCTGTTAACTTACTATAGTCCCTTCAATTATTATATTCACCGATTTATTTTGTGTAATTTTTGCTCTTTTAATCATGTTATGCATGAACTGAGCTTTCTAAAATGTATGCTATGTGTGATAAGCACTGATACTGTTCTGTACGAACAACAGATCTATCAACTAGAATTTTGACCTGACGAGCCCATAAATGTTCTTATAGTAGTTTTTTTATATATAGAGGACATACGAGTTTATTATTTCTGCAAATCTATAGGCCAAGCTCAAATTTTAGGGGCCAACCACTCGTAGGGCACGCTAGTTTATATCCATGTACAATACGAATTCTGGAATGAAAAAAAAAGGTTTTTCGACAAACTCGTTAGCATTCTAGTGGATATAATAATAACCAAACTATAGAAACATTATATAAGGAGAGAAAAATCTTTCTTCTATCAGCAAGTGTCATTCAACATTCGACAATACTTAAAAAAAATCCTTAACCACCTTGAAACGGTCCATGCCATGTAGAAAAACCTTTGACTACATGTACGTTAGAACGTTTACCATAACTAATGCAAAAAGAGGGCATACCAGTAAATCATCAATTATTAAAGCCACGCAACTTTTTTGGCATAGTAAATTTAAGTATAACAAAGAAACATATTTTATCTATGCCAATTAGAATATATATGGTGGTTACAAGGTAGATATCCGTCTTTTTTTGCGCTTAAAAACTTAAAAATAATCGCGTTTGTCGAAATGGACGTATACGTATAGAAATCCTACTTTCGGTTTTAAAAGCGGTACCGTTTTAAAAATAATAAATTACTTGCTAACTAGGCTACATATTTAATGACAATTGTGCACACTTTCAAATTGCATCTATATGTATTGATTAACATGTACGTTATTTCAGGGCCAGAGGCTTTAATAAACTTACCTGACGTTGTAAGAGTGAACTGGCAAACTAAAAAGCCGCCTTCCCACATATCGAGCACAGATGAACGTAATGTCTTTCAACATATACATTAACGAAGCCATGTTTCTAACTCGTGAAAAATAGTATTTAAATCACTCAGTCGGACTGTTGCAAATAAACGCAAAGAAGTTTAATCAAAGAGTAAACGATGCAGGTTCTGTTTCCATAAACCGCCTACTATTGTTTAGAATGAATGTATTACACACACACTAAAAATATCAAATCCCAAAGTCCCAGTTTGGAATCCCAGATTTGAAACGATACGATTGAAAAACATGTATAATGAGCGTGAATATTTGAATAATGCAGTATTGTGTTACATCAAATCTGGAAGCATTGAAAATAATCAATAGGTAAAGGAACAGATATATTAAAACCACTCATTAAATACTTTTGATAGCATCAAATTTGAGCCTCCGTAATGAAACGGAGCTTACTGAATATGCGTAAAGTATCGTCCCATATTACTCTGTGCAGTCCGAACAGGCTAATTAGGGACGACACTTTCCGCCTAAACTGGATTTTCGCTAAGAGGGGACTTCATTTAAACGAACACATATCATAAAAGCGGACAGTGTCGTCCTTGGTTAGCCTGTGCGGACTGTCACAACCTTTTGCAACATTGACCCATATAACTACTGTAAAAAGAAGTAATACACGACTATAAGGAATAAACATTAATGCCAATAAGGATAATGCTAATCTAGGGATAATAGGAATACTGCAAAATCATTACAATAAAAGGCAAACCACTAAATATCAAATATTGTCACTACTATTATCTCATAATTATAAAACCAGACTTAAACAGTAACTAATAATAACAAGTTAAAAACAACATCACTGGGAGACCGGTGCTTGTTTGTGGCTATCCTGCTTGCGACGCGGCCTGGATGTTTGGGAGGCGGGCGGGAATTAGCGATGGCGACTCCGGATAGGGGTGTGTCTGACTCCTTGGCCAATCTTGGACTGATCTGTTGTCACGGGCAGCGAGAGGGTGGATGAGGGAGCGGGTTTCGATTGCTTCGGCGGTGGGAGGCTCGGCGCGGGGTCGTGTGGGCGGGCGGGTCGGGTCTGACTCGGTCGGCGTGGGTGCGCTGGTGTGGTGGCGGCGGGATCTGCACACTGGGAACTGAGACATGACGCGACTTCCTTCTACGACTGACGGACACGAACAACTTGACTAAACTCCTCCTTTTCCGCTCCAGACAAATACACAACAACCACACACAACATCATCAACATAATCCATCGAAAAAAAAACGCATCTGGGCACACTAAGGTCTCATTGGCCATCGTGCTCGGATGTATTAAAAAAATTACCTTCTATCCGGACAGCCGGGGGGTTAATCTGACCTAATTTTCTCCCCTGGAAGGTCACAGGGGCAGGTCGACACATGCATGTTGTCGTGAAGACGCTGAGGCGACCTGTAAATAAACCATGAATACACACACACATTTTGTCGTATGCTTAACACATGATAAACAGTATACACTGGGCAGCATCTGATGGAGAAGTTGATAAAATGGGCATAATAAATAATTTAAAAAAACGCACTGCAATTCAAATATAAAATAACATGCACAGCAATTTAAAAAATATAAAGTAACCATTTTATCGCACACTATAAAATGTAATCCAGGGCGAGAGCCACATTCGGCTTTGATTTCCTGTTGATCAACATTTGTGTCGTGTTCTGTGAAAACTGGGCATAATGCATGTGGGTAAAGTGTCGTCCCAGATTAGCCTGTGCAGTCCGCACAGGCTAATCAAGGACGAACTTTCCGCCTAAATTGGATTTTTGCTAAGAAGAGACTTCATTGAAACCAAATATGTCATAAAAGCGGAAAGTGTTGTCCGTGATAAGCCTGTGCGGACTGCACAGGCTAATCATGGACGACACTTTACGCACAAGCATTATGCCCAGTTTTCTCAGAACGCGACACATTTGTCTTGTGAGTTGGAGCTTAGTAATTGTCCTTTATAGGGCACTCATTTAAATGCAGGCTTTATAAAATAGTAATATCATTATGTGAATGAATAAAACATTCTGTTCATAACACGTGCTTACTAATAGTTATAATTTACGTGTTACCGAAAATCAATTCATATTAACTAGAAAAATAATTCATTTTAAAAAGTTATATTTAGTAATTGAGCAAATTGTAATCTATTTATGTATACACACTTTTTAGAAGATATAAATTAATTATTGTAAAGTTGCATTTTCTAACATTTTAAAATTGGCGAAAATCGTTTTGGCAATGAATTCTCCTTCTGCATAATTCTCTCAATAAATCCAGGTCAATTTAAGTCAAAGGTAATCTTAGTCAGCTGCGCCGCAAAATACAAGAGAAGTAAATAGAAGTATATAAAGACACTACAATGCGAACTTCTCATCATCCCACTTCTGCTTTCCATTTCTCCTTAAAATACATACAGTTAAATGTTTTTGTTTTAAAATTTATTAGTTTTAGTTTAAACCTATTTATTTTAGCTCGATTGCATCGAAAGCATTAGGCTTATAGAAACGCTCTCGAGTCATTTTCCTGGGACTAGAACCAGTACTTGGTGTCTTTGGGGGAGATCGAAGGAACGCTCCCAGTGGGGTTCGAACCCGTGACTTCCCGATCACCCTATAAACTTTAACGGTTTAAACTTGGTTTTTAAAATGTGCATCTCAATCGAGATAGTATAGAACATTATTACAGAGCGCAGTGTCTTTTTTAAGATACAGTTCATGTACGCACATGTTAGTTGTTAATCGCGTATGTACAAAGTTCGGGAATCGTATACTTTTTTTATTATTCAAGTAAGTAATAAACGGTTATATATACTGACTTATGCGATCAGGAAGTAATGAATTTCCCGTGATATATTCTTACTGTATTTTGTAATTGCTTTGAGGTGTTTTACTCTGCCATTTTCTCGATTAGAACAGGGGCCTATAAACGTATGTTAAAACGCCCCTTATGCAAATTCATTTCATCCCTTCTTTTCTACAAGCGCGACTAAGCCGTTTCAGATTAAGAATACACTGACCGTGCAGTTTGAATACGATGAAGAAATACATTTCGCATTATCTTTGTCTTTCGGTTTTAATAAACACGATTTGATAAATGCATTAGTTATTTATTACTTATATCATCAATAAACGCGGTAATTTGTGGGAAATCCGTACCTGCGCAAGCGTCTGATACTGGTAGCTTTATTAAGTAGCCTGAAAGAAATCTCCTTCATATCTAACGCTTATTTATATCAGCCAACGTTACTTCCGAGGTGGCGCTAAGAACCGGATGTTTTGAAATTTCACGGATAATTCTTCAGGGTGAGTAGGTTTAAAATGTTGTTTTTTTTTCAACATATTTCGCATTGTTTTGAAAATCGGACAATGTTGTGCGATTCAGTGAAGATTTATTCATCCACAAATGTACAGAAACATACAATCATAACCCATTTGGAAACGTCATTAGCGCCACCTCCTTGGCATTGTCTCCATCTCTTTTGGAAGAATGCAAAATTATCTATTAAATCGACAAGAAGCAAATGTTTTGTGCATGCAACACATAGTACATGTTCAAAGCAATGGGTTGATGTCGTGAGCGATTTCATTTGGTGGAAATTTGCTCGTCACACAGACAAAAAACATAATTTTTTATAATTGTTATAATATGTTTCGGTATATTTGTGGATGAATAAATATTCGTTGAATCGCACTACATTATCCGATTTTTTAAATAATGCGAAATATGTTGCAAAATAAACATTTAAAACCTTTTCACCTGTAAAATTATCCGTGAAAACATATGGTCCATAGCGCCACCTCGGAAGAAGCATTGGCTCATTTCTTAATGCGTCGCAAAAAAGAGGTGGCGCCCGTGATTACCAGCCGTGTTTTTAACGTACAATGATCGACTCGGAGTTCGAGTTTGCGAACTCAACATGGCTAGCTACGGAATACCGTTAGGGCCATCGTGGTTACACATTAAAATCCAGAGGGCGATAGTGCGATAGTACGATGGCGACAATGCGATAGTACGATGGCGACAATGCGATAGTACGATGGCGACAATGCGATAACGCGATAGTACGATG
>VMBQ01003185.1:87502-109577 GCA_007657795.1 Dreissena rostriformis
CCTTCATGGTCAAAGGTCAAAAAAAAATAAATAAATGCATGTGCATCTCATGGAGCTGCACATTTTGAGTGGTGAAAGGTCAAGGTCATCCTTCAAGGTCAAAGGTCATTTTTTTTCAAAGCGGCGCAGTAGGGGGCATTGTGTTTCTGACAAACACATCTCTTGTTTTTCTTTCTTTTCTTTTTGGAAAGTTTATAAATGACCACACACCCACACTATACACACCTCTCCACCCCCACCCCTCCCCCATTTTTTATTGAAGTATTGTGATAGGTCCTTTCACCTCTAAAAAGCAAAAATAGATGAGCGGTCTGCACCCGCTAGGCGGTGCTCTTGTTTATCAATCCTTATAATAAAAAATTCTACACTGGTAATACCCTTGAGCAAGATACCTCTGGTTTACTAAATACTGTTTACTCTGCCAATTTGGGTACTGCATTTTTGTAGGACTTTTCATACAAGTCTAGATCAAACCCTCTTAAAGTAAACATATTTCTCACAAGCAATATACTTTAAGTACTGTATAAGTGGTAAAGTTAGCGAAGTGGAAATTTTTGCGAATTTCGCGAACGCAATGAATTCGCTTAATTTTCTGCCAGCCAAAATTGCGCTACCATTAAGGTAAAAATTTAATGTGACACCGAGTAAAGATAAATACTGTTTACCATCATGGAAGAAATTTAATCGTGACAGCGGTTAAAGATAAAAAAAACTACTTTGCAATCGATTAAAAATAATTGCGAATTATAAGTTGTTGGAGAAATATATATAAACAAGTTTTAAAATATAAAAAAATATATTTATTATTTTGTTTGATTAACTATCAAGCCTCGGTAGGAAAACATGTTTTCACAACTTATCGCTTGATAACAATAGGATTATTGTTATCGGAGAAAAGGCCTTGCTAATAGTTACATGTATTTATAGTTCCCATTATACCGATCGCAACACTCATTACAATGAAGGTGTTAACAACAAACTTGCATCTCGCAATGGTCTTATACATTCTTGTTATACAAGTGAACAACTACTGGCAAACAGAAATTTTTTACAAAGAAAAAGACAGAACAAACAATGCTGAAATCATTTTATTTCACAAGATAAGTGCGATCACAAATCATTAAAACAGTTTACATAGAACAAGATTTGTCTTAAACATAAACAAATAGATTTCACAACACTAACAATGTTAAATGTAGTCAGTTATATTTCGCCAATTGAACGATCGTGTAAACTAACGATCGTGTATGTAACCAGCAAAAATTTGCAGTTTTTACAACTTTAAATATTTGTATGCCCTTTTGATATGGGCGATTCGCTAACATTTACACACGCTAAATGTCTGTTATTTTAATTCGCTAACTTTTCGACACGCACAAATATTCACTTATACAGTAATTAGCATTTGTTTTCCACAAGTCTAGTACAAGTAGTGTTAAATGTCAAGAAAATGTTCAACAAATGTCCAGATTTTTGCCAGAAAAGTTATGGCATGTACGCCTCTCCCAACAGAAACATCATTTCGATGCCATTCACTACCCATTCAAAATGACTAAAGCCTCGCTCAGGGGAAATGGGATTGAATGCATGTGCGTAAAGTGTAGTCACAGTTAAGCCTGCGCAGTCTGCACAGGCTAATTAGGGACAACACTTGACGCCTTAACTGGATGCTAAGATCTTCATTGAAATAAAAATTACCGTAAAACAGAAAGTGTTGTCCCTGAATAACCTGTGCGGAATGCACTTTACGCACATGCGTTAAACCCAATTTTCCAAAGGGAAGCTTAAAGTGTTTGTTTTTTCACCATTATGAGAATGGGGCCGGGTCCCTTTGGTTTGTGAAAAATTGCTGCGTTTTGACTAAAATTGGGAAATTAGGTTCAAATTTTAGAGCTCGACGGGAGATGAACTAAATGTTGAGATCTAAAAAAAAAAAAAAAAAAAAAAACTTTCAATTGGGAATTTGTAGGTTGCAATTGGGAAAAATATATACTTTTTTCCATTGGGAATGGGGCGGGTTACCGGCCCCGATTTTTAAAGAAAAAAAAACACTGGCTTTTGTATAACCTTGATTGTGTTTTCAGGTGCTCTCGCAATGAGCTCATTCTACGATTCCTGTCCATGCTGTGCGTGGCTCTCATGTTTGCACTCTTCATTCTGCAGCTAGACATACTGTGGAGAGCTAGACAGGTATGCTGCAAACTGCCATGGCGTAGTGAATATGGTGTCGGCCTAGTAATCAGTTTTGATCACAACTTTTGGAGCGTTCTTAAGATCTCCCTTAAAGACATCAAGTACTGGTTCTACCCAGGCAACTGACCGAGAGCATGACCGTCAATAAGTCTTTTTTTTCAGTCAAGCTAAAATAGATTTAAACTTAACCAGTGCAATGAATCACAAGTAATATTCATTCAAGTTCTTGACAGATCATATTCATCTGTTTCTTTCTTTTTATGCCCCCGGTAGGGTGGCATCTAGTGATCGCACTGTCCATCTGTCCGTCCGTCTGTCCTTCTGAAATTCCGTCACACTTGCGTTTAGGTTTCAAAAAATGGTCATAACTTTTGCAATTTTGATCATAGCAACTTGATATTTGGCATGCATGTGTATCTCATGGAGCTGCACATTTTGAGTGGTGAAACGTCAAGGTCATCCTTCAAGGTAAAAAAAAAAAAAAAATCAAAGCGGTGAAGTAGGGGGCATTGTGTTTCTGACAAACACATCTTTTGTTTTTTAATTAAATGAAATTTATTTCGGTTTTTGATATTATCAGCCATTTTATTAATTGACCACGTTGGCTTAAAAAACCTTGAACTTTGGGTTTCCACTGGCTCATATTGTTTGAGCCAAATTTGCCTCAATTTGGAAACATTCTTCTTAATTTGGCTTTTTTATGGGTATTTATGAATAAAATGTTTTAGCCAAATAGAATTTTCTATACCATTGGTTAAGGTGTCTAATAGCATAGCATAGTAAGCCCTACACAAACTCCTTAATTGTATCCAACACTCTTACTTGGTTTTGTTTGTGCACATGTTTTTAGAATTTATTGACACGATATAGGTAACTCATTGGGATATTCTTTTATTGAGGGGCGCTGTTGGAAAACAGGGCTTAATGCATGTGCTTAAAGTGTAGTCTCAGATTAGCCTGTGCAGTCCACACAGGCTTATCATGGATGACACTTTCCGCATAGACTGGATTTTCGCTAAGAAGAGACATATCCTATTCACGAAAAATATCATAAAAGCGGAAATCATAGTCCCTGAAAGCCTTCGCCGACTGTACAGGGAAATCTGGGAAACCACTTAACTCTTTCAGTGCTGGAACCGAATTTTAAAGGCCTAAATGCAAACAGTTTGGATCCAGATGAGACGCCAGGTTCTGTGGCGTCTCATCAGGATCCAAACTGTTTGCTATTCTGATAGTATTCTTTGAAAAAAAATGAAGAAAATGCTAATTTTAGAAATTCAGCAGACGACATTTTAGCAGACAACAAATTTCCCAGCATGCAAAGGGTTATACAAAATATGCTCAAGGCCCAGTTTTCCCAGAGCGAGGCTCATGATTTTTAGCTGATTTTAATTTTTGAAGGTATATATTCACCATAAGAGATATTTAAAAATATTGATGCATAAAGGTTAGTGTCAGGTTAATGTCATTGACTGTGAAACATAAAATAGGAAAAAACTTGTTTAACCCATCTTTAGTATTAAGACACCAAGGACTGGTTTTACCCAGAACACTGACCTACAAGTGGTTTAATATGCCTTAGGCCTTTTAGCAAAAAAAAAAATGTCTAAACTTAAACTACACCAACTATGTTTAACCATACTTTACCATGTATTACATGCAACCGTGTAAAATGTGTACCCAAATTTGTAATTCTTAAATGGCGTCAAAAAAGTAAATAGTGTTCTTATAAAGAAATTTGGGGTTTTAAAACTGCACGTAATACATGCTAGAGTACGGTATACTGTTATTTCAGTCATTTGTAATGGAGGTCCTCATACCGGACAGCCAAGACGTCATGTTCGCCTACCCACCTTTCTTCTACGACATCGGCCACTCAGAGGATATCTGGACTTGGGACCCAAAGACCCACCTTCTTAAAGTCAATACATCATTCTACGTTCACTGAAGTTCACTCAGCAATGGCTGTGTTACAATTGTTGTTCCTACACTGCTATTCAGAGTGTATCATTCGAGTCGCGTTCTGGGAAAACATGACTGTGCATTAAGTGTCATCCCAGATTAGCCTGTGCAATGCACACAGGCTAATCAGGGATGACACTTTCCGACTACACTATATTTTTTTAAAGAAGAGACCATAAAAGTGGAAAGTGTAGTCCCTTATTAGCCTATGTGGACTGTACAGGCTAATCTGAATGACACTTTATGCACTTGCATTTAGCCCAGTTTTCCAAGAACAAGGCTCATTTAAAAATAAACACAGTTGACCTCCAGTTGTACCTACTGGAGAATTTTGCATCAAGTGTGTGCATGAACAGATCCTGTGTTTAAATTTTTGTTCTGACAACGCTTTAAACAGAATTAAGTTAAACAATGAAGTTTGTATAATACTAGACTATAAAAGAAACATTTCATAATCTGCGGACAGTTTTTTGTTCAAAATGAATATTTGATTATTTTTTAGCAATTGTTAGGTGTTGTGTTAAATATAACATATTATGTTGAATCATGTTACCAAAGTAAGCTTGCCTAAACTGTGTTATCATTTTTGTTTGTACTTCTAGTCTATCACTTCTAAAGTTGAAAAGCTCTAAATGAGTATGTTATGCTTAAAACTGATAACAACCAGTAACAAACAAACATACAAAAATGAAGCAAACTTTGTTAATTTGTGTAATAAGCGTGTATCCAGTTCTGTTTCAAAACTTTAAAATATGATATTTATATCATATAATCAAGGATATGAAAACAGATCTTAAGTAAGCTTAGATACTTGCAAACATGTATCTTAAGTACTATGATGTTTTTTATCTATTGCAATTAAAGTTAAAGTTGCCAGTATGATTAGAATCTATCTGCTTGCCAAGTAGTTTATCAAGTTTTTTAATTTATTGCCGCTCATCTTTAAATAATTTATCTTTAAATTTGTATCAATGTAGAATAAAAATGAGTAATTTTTTCTTTGTTAATCCACACAAGTGCCACCATGATTTTCGCCATTTGTCTGTTTTTCTTTCTCCAAGAATTGAAGTCATATAGGATCTGACATGAGTTGTCATATCATACCATATTTTATAAAACGAGTTCAGAAATTATGTTAGTAAGCAAGCCTTTGGCGAGCTTACTCACGAATTTCCTAAATGAGTTGAATGAAATATGGTACGATATGACAACCAGTGTCAGATATTTTTTATCACATGCTTTTAAACTAAATAAAATACATCTTAATTGACCAAACAAATGCTTATAGATCTAAAAGTTGTTTTCTATCGTGACATCATTTCATGCTGACGATGTCATTTCACCAAAATAAAGCCATGCGATTGGTTAGTTGTTGATTCTGTAGCCAATGAAAACGCTTTAAAATGTTGAATTACACATGTGTAATATAAAAAAATACGTAATGTCTGTATAACATTGAAAACAAGGTATAGCATTGATAAATTGTGATATTATTTACCCACGAAATATAAACCTATTTTTGGTCAATTCAGTCTTTGAATTACTAGTCATTACTGGCAAATTATATAACACATCCAATGTGTATGTAGCCTATTTGGTGCTGGATCACCAAACTGTGTGAATTTTATATAATTTTATACCATTTTACCTTTCCCAAACCCTGCCATAGAACCACCACTTGTTCAGCATCCCAGAACTTTTAATTTGCATGTAATAAAAACATTATTTTATATATGTATTGTAAGAAATAAGTTTCAAGCCAACATTGAGTTACATATGCTGTTACTTTTGTATTATCTTGGAAAACACAACTCTCCTATTCTTTCTTGGTCCTCCAGGTATGTTGGTATGCATACCGGTCTATGTTCTAATATCACATGATTTAAAATAATGTCAACAAAATAACAATTTTTATTTCGTAATGTACCCCATTAATTTGTTGTGAAATGTACTGTTATATTACATGTTATATTACATGTTGTATTCAAAATACCTTAACATAGTTTTGGGCAGTATTTCTCAATAATTGATTATTTCTCAGTAATCAACAAACCACTTAATTACAGTTTTCACCTTGTTAAATGTTGAATAGCATTTCATTATGTGTCAAATAAAATCAAAATATACTTTGCATACATTCCTATAAATACATTAGCTTTTTCTAGGGGAGAATCAGTTCTTGTTTTAATTTGAGTGTGTCTCTTTTTGAAATAGTTGTTTTAATTGGTAAATTAATCAAAAACTTCAAAATGCTTGTGATATGAACATCCGGGTGTTTTTAATTGAATGTTTCTTAGCCTTAGATATTTATATCTCATCATTGATTTATTTAATGAAATGAGAAACCAAATAAGGGTTTCTAATGTGTTCTTTCTGGTGTTGAAGTTGATTATCAGTTTCATAGTAAAGTGCTTTATAATTATATTTATACATTAATTCATATTTGTTACATTTGATGTTCATTATTATGGATTGTTAGTGTTAAATCAATCATGTAAATAAATTATTCAGAATAAATTGATTGTTTATTTTTTTATATAACGAATTATGTATAATATATGTTCACCATCGTTTATTGTCTATCATAAACAATTAATTTCTAAAGCATAGCCATTGGGATTTCATTACATGGTTTAATAGCAAAGGAATTATAATAGTCAAGTATCACACATAATTGTTCATTTAAAGAAGTAGAAAATTAAAGATAGAAAACGTGAATGCTTTAAATGGAAATGCAATTATCTTTCCTGTACAATACTATAGAATTGTTTTCTACATTTTAAGTATATCCTACCACATAATCGGTACCAGTTACAGGACACCATATCATGGCTTATCGCTAACTTGTTTTCTAAAGAAAATTTAGTATTAACTTTCTGATTTTGCAATTCCAATAAGGCTCTGGGGGTTCCAGAAACATTATGATCTGACACGTGGTAGTCTCAGATCATCGCTAAGACGCCCGAAACATCCCGATTCTGAAAATATTCGCTTCTTTGAACCCTTTAAAAGCCTAGTGGACGGCAGATTTCAGTTCCGATCCAAAAAACTGTAAAAAAAAAAAAGATACTACCTATCAATAGAGACCCGTTTCCATATTTCAACTTATGTATAACATACTTACTAATGTGTGAGGTTCATTCAAAACCAACATACGAACACACTAAGCTAGTACCAATTCAATGCTTTAATATAAAGATTTGTTCTCAGGGGCCTTACACTGGATGTGGAAAATTTCATTAATTTGTATTCAAGAAAATACCCTTGACCAATCTTACAAATCGTGTAATTGTGTATGGTTTTATGACTTGCGTGTTTCATTTTTAAAGTGAGTGGACAGATCATAGCATAATTATATTCTTATCTCTGACAAAAGCAAATATAAACTTCAAGATAAGTAGCTTTTAAATGTGGTTTGACCTGATACAATTGTACGCGCCCCACCTCCTTCCCCAATCGAAAATCCTGGATCCACAATGGTTGGTGCTCAGAAATCATACACAAAATAAAAGACAAATGAAATGCATCGTAACTTAAACTTTCCGTTATATGTTTAATAAAACGAGCACCTGAAGAACACGTGGGCTCATAGAATACAACGTCACACAATCAACACGTGCGATCGGAGCACCACAGTCACGTAATATTCTCTATAATATAAAAACAGATCTGATTAATATCATAATGAGTCCTCGCGTAATGACTCTCGCAATGCTTATGGTATAATAATACTAATAATAATAGATTCAATATAATGAACTTTCGTTTGTGTCCGTATTAAAAACTCAATCAGGCAAATAACTCTGCTAACGATAATATAAAAGACATATTCATTTTTTTGTTGATACTAGCCTTGCACAATCTGAAATAAAGAAAAGGCAGACAGATTTCTTTAAAGTTGGCCGTTTGATAATGGGGCCCTTAATTTATTATAGCCGCGTCAGCAACAATGTCGTCATCGTATTATCGCACTCTCGTCATCGTATTCTCGCACTCTCGTCATCGTATTCTCGCACTCTCGTCATCGTATTCTCGCACTCTCGCATTGTCGCCCTCTGGATTTTAATGTGTAACAACGATGGCCCTAACGGTATTCCGTAATTTATTGCATACAATCAATCTGTTTTACGGTGATTTATCTTACGGAAGATACCGGAGATACTCGATGTATCACGAGAGCATTTAGCAGCCATGTTCAGAATGTAGACATATCTAAGGATGGTCGACCAGTGTAATTGAAGAAATCTGTAGGGTTACCGTTTCACGTCACAAAAGGTAAAACATATATAAATCAATCGGATGTTTTATATGTGCTACGGTTATATTAAATTTATTTGATAACTTAAAATAGGACTTTAACAGAATGCTTCCGCATTCCGGTAAGGAATGCCTGACAAACACGCAACAATTGGAATTCCATAAATGGCTGTTTCTTTTTTTAGAATTATATTTACATGTGCGCGATATAATAAAGGCCGTTATGAAATAAAAATCGTGGCGGAAAAAGGTTTGATTGGGGTCATTAATATAAACTTAGAGTTATACAGATAATAAATTGCCTTTAGACTCTCTACTAAGGGTTTAATTGCAATTGTTATTTTACCATGCACTTAAGAATCAAATCGTTACAATTAAGCAGAAATATAACACATGCATCAATACGAAGAATCATTATTTTTGGCATTTATATAGACAACCATAATGAAGGTGGTAATCCTATTGATGGTGATGGTGATTGCTCTGGCCACTTTCTTCCTGGCTATCACGATCACCTGGGCGAGAAAAAGACATGATAACACCGCGAATGTCGAGACTAAGATCTGTACGGAGTGTACAGACCTTTTGACACGCAGAGAGATGATGGAAGGCAAGATTCCCGGAGATGTAGAAAGGCTGATGTCTAAGGAGGACAACAAGATATGCTGCGGAGATGGAAAGAAAATGTTTGCACTAGCTGTAAGGAAGGTAGGGGGAACGGATTTGTCTTCGATACAATTGTAAGTGTAGTGTATCATCCAAAATTGCAATCTTATATATACTATGTACTATATCTTACAGACTCACTTTATGAAAATGGCAAATTACATTAAATGCATTTTTAAGGTAATTCTGTTCAGTTTCGGTATTTTTTGTGTTGTTGCTTTTGTATACATTATGTAACACGATGAAAAATATCAATCAATACATGCGACAAACTGTATACTTTTTTCAGACTGTCAAGGACAAAGTCTATGAGCAGAAGATTGAAAGTACGTATTTACACGTATTTGTGATATTAATGAAATATACAAATATGCCAATACCTATTGTTGCTAATCTATGCGGAAACATATGTTATTATCGTTACCAGAAGTATCGTCGGAAGCGTTATGCCAAACTCAAGACCCACCTGACATACCGCACGCAAGGATTGCAGGGGTAGTGGGATTTTTGCCGACACTGTGGCCAGGTCAGTGCTTCGTCGCGTTTATTGATCTTCGATAATCTGGAACGTATTCTTAAGTATCGTTTTTAAATATAAATAATTTTTAAATATATACTGGTAAATGCAAATCATTCATTTTCTTATAGTCTGAACAATTACATAAGCGTTAGGTAAGGCTGTGTTGTTTGTCTGCATATACAAACAATATCAACGGCACCTTATTTTAAATTTATAATTGAGTATTTGATGAAAATACTTTAAAAATCGAAACAAGATGTGTTGAAAATACATTCACGAGATTCTTAAAATTGTAGTGCTCAAAACTAAAACGTGTTTTAGGAAGTCGTATTTTGAAAGTATAACCAAAAATGTGTCAGACGCGTTAGGCATGTATCTGGCGTCTATTGTTAATGTATATGGTAGAATAACTTACCGGTAATCAATTTCTCACATGTAAAACGTGACCAGATATTTGCGTTGAAATTGTCACCTATTAACTGAAATACTATTTGAAACAGGATTCCAGCGTCTCGTTTGGAGCAATAATAATCATACCAGAACAAGCGGTGGATTGCAACATCTGGATATGGATGGGGAAGTGTTCATCCGCAAGGCTGGAAAATACTTCGTCTCAATCCGTTTGAACCTGGTGTCGAACTTCTCTTTCCTGGATCCTGTGGACGATTTGGTTACAGTGCATATGTCCGTATTATCGCACAAGCTAGGTGACACCCGCGTTGTCCTTGAAAGCAGAAGAAGCCTCTTGGTCGAAAACCCTTGGAGCAAACCTGTGCAGTTTGGCGCACTGTTTTATTTCTACGAGTACGACAGACTTTCCGTGTCTATCTCTCACCCAAGCTTGATTGCTCTCAATAGTTTCAGTGACCAGTTTATGGTAATTTTCTATCGTACCTAACTAACGTGCGCACAATCATGTATCGTGTAGGATATATTTACTTCTTCGTGTTATTTCGATGATCGTTTTTTTTTCCTTTTTTTACTTCTTTAAAAAGAACCATTTTAAACCAATATTTTAAACAAGAGGGTCGTAAGGCTCTATGACGCTAGTCTGAAATATCGAAACAACTTTAATAATGATTGGGTTACAAGTATGTCCTCAAGATTTTTCAATGACTTTTTTTGCCATAATGTTTTGGTTTTAAGGTTTTGATCACACATGACACAGTTTCGACCTAAACATTATACAAAAATATTAACAAGTTGCATAGCTAAGCTTTGAACTTCTCCGAACTATACTTATTAACATTAATTAATTCTCGATTTTTAGTATTTTTTATGGCAAAACAATTTCAATGTTTTGATATAAAGAGGTAAAAATACCCTACACGTAACTTTATTGCGCACGCATTATTTAGGTATTCTATTAAACACAGACACTGAGTGTACAACGTGAAATGAAGCAAGGATGTGCATTTTTAATCAACGTTTATTCCACTGATATTCAAATCATTTTTTTATACCACGATTGGCCGTTTGATTATGAAGGGTATTTTGTTTATTCTGCTGATAAAAGTGTGTAAGAGTTTGACTTTCGATTCCCTTTAAGGCATTCTCAAGAATTTCCGAACAGCAATCTCTGGCAGGATATATATTCTTGTTAATTTCTAATACAGTTTCTACAAAATATATACAATACACATTTATTATTTAACGAGGGTAGTAAGCACAATCACTATCAGTATTGATACACCCCAAGTGAGACAGTATTGCTTACCTTGCCTGTTTTTGAAGCTGTTCATTGGGATGACAATATGTGACTATACATCACAATTGACACATTTGTACAACTGAGTTTAAATAATCTTAACATGACCATCCATTTTATTATATTGATTGTGCATTCTATTATTTTACAGGTTTTTGCAAGCTTACCTTTTTACTTCTAGTGGAATTTTGTAATTTTGGTAGATATTTATTTTATTGAATTCTGGGATATTGCACTCCATATGACACAATGACAATTTTATTTCGTTGTTGAAGCAAAAGGTGTCACATTAAAGTAAATTCATTTTTACACTTGGTATTGTTCATAGTTTTTATAAACAAGGCGCCATTTTGTCTTATTGCTACGACGTTGGTAAATCATGTATCGATCCATTTCTTGGTCATTATTATGATGGCCCGTAATTGACCAGAATTATGGTCATTATGGGCGTATACCGACTGACTATGCGTCAAGTGTGAAAACATAACCCAATCGTGTTACATCGACCATCTCCGGATAGTATGCAATAAATGGCCTATGATCCAGAGTGAACATAACCCGTAATATAATTACCAAAAAGTAAGCGGTTACAAACAACTTTTATTTAGTGTCTCTTTTATGTGTTGTGAACTGTGATTATTTGTCTTCGTATGAACAAATTTATGTTTAAACGCTTGTTAAATAACAGTATTATAATATAAAAAAAATATATTCCGTCCAGAAGCTTCTATTATGCTGCTGATTGTAAAATTTAATTGTTTATTTTTTTAACTTGAAAAATCTAAATGTAAGAAAAACATGGTAGCATTTCAAATAAATGTGCATTACTGACTTATTTATGCTGTTCGTCTAAGTGTTGTGTAAGTGAGCGTGTCTGCGTGTATGTGTGTGTGTGTGTTTATGTGTTTTAATCTTTCGCGATGATTGTCAATGCAGTATTTACTTGAAAAAAAAAGCTAACAAATCCCATGACACGTATATTTTGGTTCGGTTTTGAATTTGCTAAAATCGGACATTTCATGTGCTTATAACTTGTTTGTACTGCAATATGTTTTTCCTCATTGAACAATATATAATTTTAGTATTGTATCGCAATATGATTTTGTCACGGCATTATTTTGTATTAATTGCATAACAAACAAGTACAAACTTACTTGTTATGGATAAAAGCATTCCGATCCGCCTTGTGCGCTTATGGAAAAATGTATCTAAATCACCATTTGTAAACATGGTATGACTTTTTTTCTTTTTTTATACATTTAATTTGTATTTACCTAATCTGACGTTTTATTATAACTGTTATGAAGTTGTGTTTTAAGTGAAACATGGATATCGGCGACAATAACAATGCTCTTCAACTAAGTATATTTGTGAGCTACTGTCAATACGAACAAAAGTAAAAAGCGAAACAATCCGGGCGTTATAGTGGACGTATATCCGATTGCAGTCTAAATTGTATAACTATTAAATATCAACTTACAATAGTTGTTTATAACAACACGGTCTTGTTTTGATAGAAATTAATAAGAAGCTTTGATCTGACAATAAAGATTTATAGGTTTATACTTTTCATGTGTATTAGCCATCGAGAGTTACACAGTCTGGTTATAAAATTGAAAACTAAGGCTATGTACTTGTATAAAATGAGGTCGGGATGAATAGTCTTACGTCTTATGAACACGGTCTTATTGTGTATGATACATACCTTGATAGAATCAGTCATATGTTTATTATGCTAGTAATATTATATTAGTTAATAAATATTATTAATATTAATATTATTTTAGTTAAGATCAATTAATAGAATATTGCGGTAAAAGTCTTCTACAATTTGTTCAGACAACGTGTTTTTTAACATGTTTGTAACATTATGGCTGTACGTGTTGCATGTCATCTTTGTAAATATTAAACAGTTCAGTGTATCAAAGAATGTTTTGTAAATTTATGATATGAGTTCAGCGACCATGCCTGTCTTTCGTTTTAAATGTCATGTTATACAAATATTGCCACAAACAAAACATGTACCGGGTAAAGAACATTCAATCCAATATTACGTTAATAACGATGCAAAGGTCTGTTTCCTTCGATGCAGATAAATTTGACGTTGTAAAAAGCGAACTAATATCATGTATAATTAACAAAGATACTATGAGATAAATGGGCAAAACATTAAAAGGAAAAAACATATTTCACCTCAAAGATAATGTCCCAATAAATCGAATAAATTGTGGTTTAACCACATATGCTTTACAGATAAATCAATTTGAAATCGAAATTCTCAATAAAAACGGACGCAAACTTTTGGAATATTTCATTCGCACTCATGATAGAATTTTTTGGTTGCAAAAGTCGTCACTTAAATTAAAGCAAATATATACTAATTTATATCACATTGATTGATCTTTGATTAACATTATTATATTATAAGGCTCTATATGTCACCCGCTATGTACTATGGATAAAATGTACATATGTTGAAGAAAAATGAAGACACATGAAAACTAAGTCTTGTTCATTAATTTCATGTATTCTTCAAATTGTTTGTTATAGAATCATGCTCTTTCATAAAAAGGCAATTAAATATGATTTGTTTCGCATCGTTACAACCCTACCAAAGCAACATGCATAATACATATTCTACTTTCGTTTTCCATGTATACACATAATGAATTCATTTACCCCACCCACGTACTTTCGATTTACATAATTAGCCAACGGATATTACACACATTTTAAATTAGTCGCTCGTTGGCAACAGGTCAGGTGGTTTAATGTTTTGGATATAAAGAAGGTAAATACAAGGGATAAACAGCTTGATATTATTACATTTAATCTGGTTTAACAAAATTTTGTGTTATGTTAAGTGATTTTCAATCTTATTGACCAATAACATTATTGAATTTACTTAAAGATTGAAACACACTGGAAACAAATATTGTCCACTTCCGATTTCAAAACAAAAGTTCGTTTCATGTTTAAGTTTATATATACATACACTGTAACTGTTTATAAATTCTTAAAAAGAAATAATTGTTAATAAATGTAAATTATTTGTCAATCGGTCAAACACGATGTTTGTATCGATAACTTTAGCTGTTTGTTGTTTAAAGATCTACCGGTAGTCTGACGTCAGCCACTCCATTGTCAATTACAAAGGAATGTATCATATTACACGTGATTCATCACATACTTAGAAAAAAGTGTCAATGTCATAAGATTGCTTTGATTTTTTTTCATTTCCATTAAAACGGGTATACATGTATATAAATGTTCATTAACACTACAAATAGGCAGAGACTGCTTACAGACAACGCGCTCGTTATTTTCTGTACTTTAACCAGAATAAATGAACTATTTTAAAATAAAACCAATTAAATACACAATACAACTATGGCTAGAATACCAATTAACACCAAACATAAGGTTTAAATGAAATACGGAGATTCATCACTATGACATGACCATATAGATGTTTATGAACTCGTTTACGTTGACTCTTTTAAGCTTAACTTTATACCCTGGCCTTTTTGAGATAAGTATCGAGTACCCAAAACACGTATTGTGAAATCAATTTGTTTATAGTGTTAAATAAAATGATTCAAACGGAAAAACGTCTCTTACATTAACATGTTTTTTTTAATATGAGTATTGTGCGATAATTAGTTCAGTATTGTTGTGTTATTACGTGGACTTTCACATCAAACAAGGCATTCATTAATACGTAGATATGATATTCACTTAAATATATATATATAAGGTTGCTTGAAAAAGATAAACATTTTAATACAAGCGCACACAAAGCCTATACTATTTTAAGCAAAATCTTAGTGCGAAGCCATTTTTTTCTGGATTTTTATAGTTTGGTAAAGATATTTCAAATACAACATTCATATGTAGCTTTTATATAATGATCCAGTATTCAAAATCACCGCGTGGAACAATTTCTTTTAGTGACAAGCAATATGAAGCCGTCATCTAGTAGACTGGTGTTGATCCATCTTTCGTTGGTGGTGATCTGCATGGTACAGACCATTGTTTTTCTGGCTCTCTCTGCAATTTGGGTGAGTATTCGTAATGCCAACATAGCGGTCATCGAAGCGAACGTCTGTAGTGAGTGTGAAGACCTTTTAACACGACGCGAGAGCGCGACGGGGACATTTGAGAAGGTAGAAAGACTGATGTCAACGGACAATGACAAGCAATGTTGTGGAGAGGCGGCGGATGTGCTCAAACTAGCTGCTAGAAAGGTATGGGGTGAAAGAAGTGCATTGAAAATAGTTTAATGACGTACATGTTTTTGTCGTCCAGTAATGTTATTTCTAAAGTGGTGATGACACAAATAAAATATTTTAAGAGTAAATGCAGTTTTGAATAATTAAAAATAATACTTAAATCTTGATTCATCAGTTGCACATAGTATATTATAATAAGATTGCAACTATTGCTTCGAACTGATTTAATTCATTATAACATGGTCGTTGTTCTTCTTTCAGTACGTGATCGACAACTTCTATGAGCAGTTAATAGGCAGTAAGTATTCATATTTCTACTTGTGACCTTTCTATAGGTCACCGACCTTTGACATCGAGGTCGACTGGAATATAGCGCAGTATATGACCTTGTTAGTGTCTTGACACGAACAAGGCGAATTTGGCCATTTAAATTGAAGTGTGCATTTGCACATTATGTATGCCACATTATGTCTCAATAGTTGCGGTCCATGGTTTTAAGGTAAAGCAAAACATGCAAAGTGTTAGTTTTGCTCTTTTAGCATTATGTGTAATCTTGGTCGATGACATAGGGACATAATTCATAAATGGTACTCCCAAGCTTTTGGATTTAACAATTGTGCAGATTACATGTACACCTACTTCTAAAATCCCTCATTCCATGGCAAATTAAAATGTATGGCAATTAAGAAAGCCATTTAATTACTAAATTGCATTTCTTTACTGAAAAAAACAACCTGCAATAACGCGTATGCTCTTGCTTTGTTTGCTTTATACACTGCTTACTTGATAAGCTATTAGTTGCTGAGATGTTAAGCTGAATATGCATATTCTTATGCATAATTTAAAATGCATTTTGTTTATAGAAAATGACATTCACTGTAAACAAAAACAGAACAACCAGACAATTAGCCGTTTGTAGAGACGCACATGATGTGAAGTTTCATCAAATTCAGGTTCAAATTACAAAAGATCTGACGTTAAAATATATTAGAGGACGTTCAAAAGAATGGTCATGGAGTTTGGGTGGTGGAAGGGTGAGATTGTTGGCTGAAATAAGAACATATTGGCGTAGATAACTTCAACGAAAGACCACCCTGCATTATTGGTCAAACTTATAATGATGTAGGAGAAAAAATGAAAATATTGCATACATAGTATTCATCTACTAGTACATTGCCGTTACAGGTGTTCCAGTTGATGCGTTATGTGAACATCAAGACATGCCATACATTCCGCAGGGGTTGATTGTAGGAGTGGTGAATTTTAAACAGACACAATCGCAAGGTCAGTGATTTGTCGAAGTTAATAACCATATACTGTTGGTAATTGGACGATGAGCGTAAACTGCTTATGTCTGAATAAACTATTATGTTCTGTTCTGGTAACAAATAGTGAAGTTTTGCAAGCATTTAAAATCGTTTACAAAATATTTGCAATGCATGTAAGTGTTATAAAAGTATATGTAATATTGCTTGCGACACAAACAAAATCAATGACACCTTATTACATGTCATTCGAAATAAATTCACAAGCAAAATGTATTTTTAAGAAACGTTCCAAACTAAATGAAATTAGTGAGATCATACATGTTCTTGTATACAATTAAATTAATGCTTTTGACCGTTCCCAACAACTGCAATAGTGAACTGAGTGTGTATACTATATATCAATGACTGCTAATGGATAATGTAATTTGAAATAGGGTTTCATATGCTTCTGTGGAATAAGAACAACCGAACCAAAACAAGCGGGGGACTGCAGCATTTGGAAGAAGAGGGAGAAGTGTTTATCCGAAAGGCAGGCAAATACTTCGTAGAAGTAAGGCTAAATCTAGAGTCCAACTCATCCTCGGTGGTCTCCTTGGGCGACTCGGTGGTTTCCACGGGTGACTCGGTGATTTCCGTGGGCGATTCGGTGGTTTCCGTGGGCGACACCGTCACACTCAGAATGTCCGTACTGTCGCACAAGCTGGGGTACTCCCGTGTTGTTCTTGAAACCAAAAGAAGACACAGGGATCACAAAGCTTGGAACGAACCTGTTCAGTTTGGTGCCATGTTTGATTTCTACGAGTATGACAGGCTGTCGTTGTCGATATCTCATCCGAGCTTAGTTGTTCTTAACAGAAATGATGATCAATTCATGGCTACATACCATCCGTCATAAATGTTAGTAAATTTGTTCATTTACGTTATGCTTATCTAGTAAAAGACACTTATGTAGTTCCTGTATCAAATAGATTTTTACAATAAAGCGCTTTTAACTGCTGGCTATTAAGAAATATGCAGCCTGCATATAATTAATCTTGGTTGATATTAAGAACGTTAACATTGTTTGAACATCGTCTACTATTGTTTAAATATATCAACTGTCAGCTTTACAACCATTTTATCAAAATGATAGCTAAACTTTTCGTATATTTAAAGAGATTTTAATAATTAAAAAAGGTAATTTCCAGAACGGAAAACAAACATTGTATGCTCATGATCTACTGAATGAAATTTAAATATAACCATTGGTCAAAGTCAACACTAAATATAATTTATTGATTTCGCTTGCTATGATATTGTTATTGATATAAGAACATGTGTGTGCTTGTTTCTGATGATTTATGTCAACATTAGTTAAAAATCCTTTGCTTTTGCATGGAGTTATCTTTATTTCCTATTTTTTGCTATATTTGTTCAACATATGTTGCCTCTTTGTAACGTGTATGATGTGATGTTGTTGTGTTTTTTAGCTCACCTGAGCACAACGTGCTCATGGTGAGCTATTGTGATCGCCTTTTGTCCGTCGTGCGTCGTGCGGCGTCAACATTTACCTTGTTAACACTCTAAAGGTCACATTTATTGTCCAATCTCCATAAAACTTGGTTAGAACATGTGTCTCAATAATATCTTGGACGAATTCGAAAATGGTTCCGGTTGNTCAGAATAGTCTAGTTCCTTTTGCTCTCGGGTGAGCGCCTTAGGGCCTGATGGCCCTCTCGTATAATGTTTTGTATATCATACCGACAATAAATAAATATTGATTTATTTGATTTGATTATTTTTTTTTTTCTAAATCATATAAATTTGAAAAATTATCTACCCGTGATAATCGTCCATTTTTCATTTATCAACGTTACGACTTACGCCATCATATGTATTTAGTAGCAAATACAAATCGGACGTAATGCCATGCAACATGTTTACTATTATCCTTATTGGTTCTAACTCAAAATTAACTTTTGGAACGTAAACAATATACAAGCCTTGATAAAAACTTGGTCTAGAAGGATGTTAACACCGATAGAAAGAATTCAAGTGATTAAATCTTTAGCATTTCCGGTTTTAAATCATCTCTTTATGTCTCTGCCAAAAACCACCACATGCATTGTTGGAAGATATCAATGCACTGTTGTATTTTTTTTTAATTTGTGTGAAATGGCAAACCACGAATTAACAACAATATTTTAATAAAAGAATATAAAGAAGGAGGTTTAAAGGTGATAGATTTGTTTTCTTTTGTCAGTTCTCTTTAGGGTTCATTGATCCGTAGACTTGTCACTGCGGATGGAAAATGGATACATATTGTTAATACAATGATTGATTTTCAAAAATTGTACAACTGCGACAGTCACTATCCTGAAAACTTAATTAACAAGATAAAAATGATTTTTGGAAAGATACGTTGAAATCATTTGTTGAACTTTGTAAAAAAGAACCAATTAAAAATCCGCTTGTTTTTCAAAATCCACTATTCTATAACCCAGATATAACAATAGGAAGCAAAAATGTTTTTTTTTTTATATCATAAGTTGACAAAGGCGTTCATTTTGTTGGGGATTTAATGCACAGCACTGAACCTTTAACCTTTTACAGTTATGATGAGTTTTGCAAAGTATATAACTTCCATCCAAACTACTTATGTTTTCTAGGGATAATTAACGCAGTGAAAAGATACGTGAAGCTCAGAAGCTCTAATGACACAAGCTTTATGAAGCCGTTTATTCCCAATAGCCTACGGCCTCTTAGTAAACACAAAAGGCACAACAGCTATGTATGAAATAATTTCCAAAAACGAATCTTCCCCAGTGTGTATAGATAAATGGTTGAACATTCTAAACTATATTGAAACAAAAGAATGGCTGCATATTTTTGATATGCCCTTTCGTATTACACGTGATACCAATTTGCAATGGTTTCAATGTAGAATTGTACATATAATTATAGGTACGAACTCGTTTTTGTTAAAAAAAGGATATGTCACTTCAGCCAACTGTATTTTTTTTGTGAAACTAAATGTGAAAATATTGAACATATATTTTGGGAATGTCAGCATGTCAATCAGTTAATACAGATATGTTTTCTGGGTGTTATCATCTTTCGAATCTTCTAAATATGCCTTCATTTATACTGGGACATGCACACCAATAGGTCTTTGAACTTAATGTTTGTTTTGATAAAAATGTTTATTTATAATTGTAAAATGAACAAAAGTAGACCCACTCCTTAAGCTGCAAAATAATACCTGTCCTTGCATTATCAAGTTCTAAATGAAATAAACTATTTCAATGATTGAAAAGTGTGACGGACGGACAGACAGACAGACAGACCGACCGAAGGACAGTGCGAAAACTATATGCGGCCAGTTGGGTGCATAAAAACAATATACAAGCAATATATTTAAATTTTAATTGAGCGCAGCAATTAAAACGAAAGTGTAGTTATGTCAGCGTTAAACGGATTGCCTAAAGGCAACGGTACTCTGGGCACTATATCTGTAGACAACAAAAGTCTCTCAACCGATTTTTTCGGCGTTAGCTGTATACGCCAGCTTTTCACCTTAGCCTGACCTTTGTAAGCGACCAATCAATTCGAATATAAAATTTCCCGCCGGTGGGCCTGAAACTTTTCTTAGTAGAAAACGTGAAATCTACAAACAGATTTCACATTAACATTTATATGTTATTCCATCGACTTTCTATTTTTGGGAAGTATTGAGTATGAAAGAGATACTACAATTCGTTTAGCAACGATTTTAANTCTCACAGATATAACTTTTGATCGTTCATAAACACCGACCACAATAAACGCAGTATTTTTTAAAGATATTTCTTGTTAATTATGCACATGTATAGCATTTTTTACACATATTTCAGTTTAAACTATGTAAGCACCAAGCAATACAAAATGACAGGGATCTTATTCACGGACAAGTTCTGCTTAATTCACATTCACTCTACTCCTAGATCATAGGAGGATCGAGCTGGACAGGTCAACGGTTAATACGTATTATTTTAAAAAGTTTAAATATATGACTGTCACAAATGAATGCCTGGACATATTTAAATATGATTTAATAATGTTCATATGTTTCTTCTTTAAGAAAATAGTTACACTGTAATGCATCGGAAATCAGACAAGATATGTAATAAAACTAATATTTTATCCCGATATGAAAACCAAGTGAAGAAAAAAATAGTGAAGTCTTTGATGGGACGCCTTGCTGTAAAAACAAGTACAAGATATACATGTGTAACAGTTACGATAATATTCTCACTAAAACATAATTAAATCCTTGCTTTATTTTGCCCCCTTTCGTAATCATTAATATTTTCGTTGTATAAGTATTTACCTTCAGTTGTCATGTTTTGCAATGATCACAAAGAATATCGATACTATTTTGAAGCATCAGAATCACGAGAATCAGCATAATCACAATGCGGTCGGGAATAATAAGTTAACAAAAATGTAGCATACATAAATTGATACCACTGGTACCTTAAACATATAATATATCTGCCAAATCGTCATTATATGAAGAAAACACTGAATTTGAGATAGATAAATGACCCTCAAATGCATTTCCGATATCACTATGGTGGTGTATTTTTGGGAAAACATACGTATACATTAATTTTACATCTGATTAAATTATTCTTTCCTTCAAATTGGTCTCATAAAATCACCGTGTTCAATATGAGTTGTATTCGCATGGATATAGCCCTACCAAAATGAAATGCCTGTTAAATATTATACTTTCGTTTTTCTTGTATGCAAGTAAGGCATGCATTTACACCACCTACGTACTTCGATTTACATAATACGCTAACGGAAATTTCACAACTTTAAAAATAGAAACCTGTTAGCAACAGGTGTTTTGGATATAAACAAGGTAAATGAAAGTGATAAACAGATTTATATTTTCTGTAATTTATTTAGGTATAAAAACATTTCGTGTAATTTTAAGTGATTCTCTATCTTATTGACCAATAACATTATTTAATTTACGCACAGAACACATTCGAAATATATTGCCCACTTTTGATTTCAAACACAAAAGTTCAGTATATTTATATTTAAATTATTTCACAAATAATTGTAAATACATGTAAGTAATCTGTCAAGCGGTCCATTTGTTTAATCGATAACTTGAACAGTATTTTTTAAAGGGACTGTCCACTAGATTTTGGCATGTATTGAAGCATGTCATTAAATGCTGTATATTGATAAATTCAAACATTTGACCTAAATATCTGCAGTTAAAAAACAAGAA
>VMBQ01003186.1:0-11809 GCA_007657795.1 Dreissena rostriformis
GTAAGAATATATACATAAAACTGATTTAAAAAATCATCATTATTTTTACATGATTTATTTAATAGACAAGGGCTGTTTGTAAAACATGCATGCCCCCTATATATTTCTAAATAGATGTTATATCTTTTTAGGCCTGTTTTATACGGGACTAAACAAATACATATATATGAACCCACGCCAGGACTTTGTTGCCCTTACGAAAAACACACCTGTGACACAAGTATGAGTCTCTTACTTTTATCATATGTAAAATCTCAGCTTACATCCAAGGTTCGATTCTTTGTTTGAGTCTATCTTCTTTAACAGGTGCAACTGAATTCAAAACTGACATGAAAATATCTTCAAAAGCTATTTATGCATTGTTAACATTTTCAGCATTAAAACATTTACTACAATCAGCATTTTGTAGTTTTTTAATAAATAATTCTGTAGTATAATCTAATACATCTAATGTTAGAAAAATGGTGTCTATTGAAAGTCTGTTTGGAAACCTTGCTTGTACAAAAAGTCATAAAATGATCACTTAAACCAAATTGACTTGGTCTATCGTTAGAGCCAGTCAAAATATGGTCAATGATACTGCTTGATGTCGTAGTGATTTTAGTTGCTTCACTTATAATTTGTTGAAGATCAAAAATTCTCAAAATATTTAAATAAGCTTTCAAAAAAAACTGGATTTCTGTTTGAAACAAATATAAGCATCACCTAACAGATATGTTTAACAATCGGACCTTAGGTTAGACAGAATTTGTTCCAAATGTTTTAAGAAAGAGTTTCGGGCCAAGGTTTTTATGAAGGGTGGGCGTCATGGGGACGTACACTTATGCCGTGTGCGTTATTTCTAGGGAGTTGGCATGCAACTTTAATATCACATTTTTGATAAACAAGAATCATCCCCCGGTAGCGAAATAAGGCACGCACGTCGACATCCTCTCGGCTGTTTGTCGGGCTGACCTAGTTCTGGGCCGTACTTTTAATAAGGATGGCCCTCGGGAGGACGTACATGCATGCCGTGTGCGTTAGATTTATTTATGGAATGGGTCCTAGAGATAGTATTAATCAATGTATCCTGTCAGATATGTCATTGCTAAATGTTGAGAATAGAAATAAGAAATTAAGACTGAACCATGTATTTGAAATTGTTAAAGACAAGTGTCCATCATACTTGAAAGAAAAATGTAAATATGTTTAAGATACTCATTCATATGCAACAAGGGCAAATATATACAATTTTAGAGTGCCCAAAAGCTATGGTAAAGGAAATGTTACCTTTTACTACAGTGCAATAAGTGATTGTAATGCTTTGCCAGATACAATAAAGAAAATTGATAATAAACATGAGTTCAAATTCGCTGTTAAGAAGCATCTATTGTGCTTAGCTTAATCACTTTAACTGTACTAATTAGAATATTTGTAATCGAGTCATCATGGCAATTATAATATATTATAGAAACATGGATGTAACAACTTACATGTATATTCAATAATTATCAGGGACTTATTGTTAATTTTGTGTAACTTTCACATATGATTTTATTATAGTAAGTATAACCTAACTGGACCCCATTGGAAATAAGCTTTCGGGCTTTTATGGGCAATCCTAGGTTTTTACACTATATTATCCAAGTTATTTAATTGTACATACTAAGTTTCCCAAAGTTGTGAACTTGTTTCTATAATATATATAATTACCAGTCTATGCTGAAAGTCTGTGATATTTCATATACTTGACATACATGTTTAACTGTGATATTTAAGGAATATGTGAAATACCATTAGAGCAACATTAAATCATATTTTTAGTGCGAGGTAGTTGCTGATCTGTTCCCTTCAATTCTTATTTGAGGTGATACGCCTTCTTAAGATTTTTTTTTTATTTTGTCGCACTCTTGCGTTCCTTTTCATGGTCAAATCTTATTTCATATTATTTTTATGGAAGTTTTTAGACCTTAGGCTTTGATTAGCAGCAATCTCCCAAATTCGTTCAAGTAATACTTATTATGTAAATTTGACGATAACTTGTATAGTATGTGTTTTAAACCTGAATAAAAATCAATCAATCAATCAAACTCGGTTAGCCCAACAGGGAGCCGACGAAAGGTCTGCATGCAACAGGTGCTTCCCGAGATTATTCATGTTTGTCAGAAAGGTACCATTAAAGCTGTATACCCACTCTTCTAAAATAATGCAGACGGCATGTATGACGCCCATCCTAATACAAACGCCGAACCGAAACTCGGTCAACCCGACAGGCAGCTGACGGGAGGTTTGTTTATACGTCTTTCTGACGCCCACTTTAATTAAAACCTCGGCTCGAAATAAGGTCAGCCCTGCATGCAGCCGATAGGAGTGTCGCATTTGGTCACCACCGGTAGATAACTCTTGTTTGTCAGAAAGGGACAATAATTAGTAAAACCCTGGCCCGAAACTACGTTAGCCTGTAAGCAGTCGACAGAAGGTCTGCCCTCGCAAGTTTGCTACAGGGAGATTACTCATGTTTGTCATAAAGTAGCCATTAAAGGTACATACCCATGCTTGTGAAATAACGCACGGCATGTATGCACGTCCTCCTGACGCCGACCCTAATTAGAACCTCGGCCCGAAACTAGATCAGCCCGGGTATAAATCTTGTTGGTCAGAAAGAGGCCTTTACATGTGCATATCCGTTCATAAGAAATAACGCATACGGCATCTAAATAACCTGCCAAATAGGCTACATTTTAATAGCCTGTGTCATGGTATCATATTTACAGTTACTGTTGTTATAGTCTGTCAATAAACAGCTTGTATTCAACTTCCCCAGTCTTCATTCCTCAGTACTAATCCGTTTCTAACCAACCTCTTACTCATGATTCAACGTATGATTTCCGAAATTCTTTACAAAAAAATTATCACAAGTGATGTGATTTCAGAATAAATTGTACTTCATAGGTTACAGGTTAGTTTTACTTTTAAGCATTCTTGATAATATGTTAGTGACATGTTTTATCAACATATGTTTGATATAAATTGAGATTACCGTATTATAACTACCTCCTGATTGTTAACTGATTTGTATTGATTACCAGTCATCATATATTAGATTGCCTGCCAAGTTAGCTAAAGAGGCTAAATAGGCAGTATGTTCAACCTTTTTATTTCACATGCTAAACATGATATCTTTAAAGGCTGCTAAATAGGCTATATTTGCGTAGTTTTCCGTATATTTGATCATTTTGTATAAACTTGCTCATTTTGATAATACAAAAAAGCTAAAAATGTTACTAAATAGGCTAAATAGACTCAATAGCACGGGGTGGAATCATTGCGACCATAACGCTCGTGTTATGTGCGTAAAATGTCGCAATGCAGCTTCCGTTGTGGTGGCAATTTTAAAAAAAATGGATGCAAACGGTGAGTGCGATTTTGTGTTTTACGTTTTCCGAAGACATACAGATCTTAATTGAAAAATCGGGGACTGCTATTCGATACGAATATTAATATTGTTTACTTTTCTGGCGAAATTCTTGAGAAAAATCCGATATCCTAAATTCAAGGACTTTACAAAGGTTGGTTCATGTGATGTTGCTAATGATAATGACATTATTGTCAATGAGAAATCTACCATAACACTAGGACGACATCGATCTTTTGAGATTATATAAGGATGATGATTTTAACTATGACAACGTAGATAATGTTTATAACGATGATCCTAATAAACGAGTGTTGATACTGCTGATTATGATTGTGATGATGATAATTTTGGTGATGATGATTATGGTGATAATGATGACGATGCCACTGCTGCTGATGCTGATGATAATGACAGTGATGATGTTGATGTTGATTGTAATAATTTATCAAATGTTATTTTATGCGATGAAAAAGACGATGATAATGTTGTAATGAAAAATATACTAAACTAAAAGCACATATGTTGATGGTTTAAGCGTTAATTATTATCTCATTGATAATGACGTCAAAACGTACAACAATGTTACCGGATACGGTTTCATAGCGTCCCTAGATATGGTGGCAGACAGCCTCTAAGTCCATATTAAATCACCGAATACCGCAGCTTGTTCGCTGCGGATCATTCGTTGGAAATGCGTCAGCACTCACTACGCAAATAAGCAAACAAGCGCACAATGTAACAAAGACCTTTGTATTAATCATCGCCTTATTTGTATTTCTCAGTCTCGTAAACGGAAATCCGTTCGGCGAAACCGGATGGCCCATACTGCTGACTAGTTTGTCAAAAAGGATCAATGTACAATAGACCAAGTCCTGAATTCAGGGAATATTTGGAAAACAATCGAGCTCTTCAGCGTAGGTTAAGGGTTTAATTGTTTCGTTTCCGAAAGCTGATGGTCCGGGACGTTTCATCTTAATCCGCGTGCGCTCATACCGAGTGTTATGATTAATTATCCTCCGATCATGATGTGTAAGGAAGCAGGAAGGGTAACACGAAATTGTGTGAATAGTCGAATATATAGCGAAGCATTGGATCCTTGATTGGTGATTGATACGGCTACTCATGTTTCATTGTTTTTACTTTTCAAATAGCTATTTTACCGGTATATTGCGGGCTATAAAAGAATTATATCTTCTGTTTAACTCACAACAGCACCACAACAATAAATTGCGACCACATCATGTGCTCGCGACCACAACATTTTCAAAACAACGGGTACAACGCCTTCTTTTCAGCAGAGGTTACGATATTGTTTTGTAGCCGAGCATAGTTATTTAAAAAAATATATATATATATATATAATGGGATTTTCTTTAAACAAATATAATAGCATCGTAAAAATATGCGACTTGTTCATTGTTAACATCACAGGAACCAACGTTTGTAAAGTCCTTGAGGTTAGGAGATCGGATTTTTCTCAAGAGTTTTGCCAGAAAAGTAAACAATATTAATATTCGTATCGAATAGCATTCCCCGATTTTTAATTTACGGTCTGTATGTCTTCGGGAAACGTAAAAAACAAAATTGTACTCACCGTTTGCATCCATTTTTTAAAATTGCCACCACAACGGAAGCTTCATTGCGACATTTTACGCACATTACACGAGCGTTACGGTCGCAATGATTCCACTCCGTGAATAGGCTGCATGTTATAACATAATTATTTAATATTTTAAATATGCTAAAAAACTTGAATATGCTACTTAATAGGATTAATGTGCTAATTTGTTCTATATTTTATCCTATTCAACAAACTTGCTTAATTTGCCACAAACCCGTCATAGTAAGTCCTAAGTAATGCGCTCTTGTAACGAGATCAAATTGTTTGTTATTTTGTTTTGTATATTAATATAATTATTTCAGCACAACAAATGATAATAAACCTTATACAACATATTTTGAAATCAATCCTCTTTCTTTCGAAATAAATATGCATAGAGGGTTTCGGAATGTATCTTAAAACAACGAGTCATACATCACAATATCCACATAACAGCCTTGTTCGGTGATGGGATTGAAATACCCTTTATTTATAAATCTGCATGTGTGTGTGTGTTTAACTTTCAAAGTGTATGCGGTCTTTCCGCACCTGTGGCTGCATTATGTGTGGACCCAGCGTGTGTCTCAACACTCCTACCTAATTAACTAACTCGACTAACGAAGTTTTCGACGACTTTTTAAATATTGCTGCAAGTTCAAGCTATTGAGTTGTTAGTGAAGGATAAATCTGGCGCATGACCCCTTTAGAATATATAATAATTGACTCATCTTTATGCTCAGTGTTTTGCAAGTCTTTTCGTTATATCTGTTTTTGATAATAAAAAGAAAATTAAACAAACAAGACAGTATTTACCATCCACGTCGTTTAAACATCATACAATATAGATAAAAAAAACTTATTTAAATGTATGCATGTCAAAGTATTGCACTGCGGTATAAAATGTTATAGTCAGCCCTCGTATACTGGTGCTGGTTTCCCGCGACATCCCAATTCTATAACTCTGAATACGGAGCCAGCCAATGGCGTTTTCTCTTTTTCTTCATCCGACAAATCGAAAGCGGAACAGGTTATAAATAGCTCGTTGAAGTTTTTCCCTCCAAAACAGCAGGAGGTAATTCTAGCAGCAGGCAACGTCACGCGAGTAAGTTCATTACCTGAAAATAAATATAGCTAGAAGTATTTGTTTTAGTTTGGATTTTCACCTGGAAGATAATATATTACATTTATAAAAACTATGAGACAAATGCAATATGATGTTTGTACACCTACCAGTGGAGTGAGTAACCCATATGAATAACCAGAAACGAACGCGACGGACATTGATCGAACAGAATCAAACAATATATAGAAGAATCGAACGTGATGAAGGTAGCCTCCCAAAGAAAACAACAAACCAGAGGAAGGATGAAAATTCCTAAATTAAAATGTTTATATGAGACCATCTATGTTTGGAGAATCGAACTTCATTTATAAACATGTACTTAAATTAAATGCCTGCAAACGATCGATCCAAGGGGAATAATGTGCTTTGGAAGGATTGAACTTCATGAATGATTTGATCCAAGGGTGACAACATACGCGTAGACAGATTCAATTTCGTGTAAACAGTGATCCAACGTAGACAACCTACATACAACGTTATGAATATATCAATCACAGGGAGACATCATACCTGTTGAAGGATCTAATGCCATGAATATATTGATCCAGGGGAGACAACAAACATGTAGAAAGATCGAGCTTTATAAATGCATTTACAAAAGGGAGACTACCTACATGTTCAAAGATAGAACTGTATTAATACATTGATCCAAAAGAGAAAGATTGAACTTTATGAACAAAATATTGATCAAAGGTAGACAACCTACGCGTAGTATTATCGCACTTAATGAGTAAATTGATTCAAGGAAGACAATCCACAAATCGAAACATTGAACTTTATGCAAAGATCCAAGGAAGACTTCCTACAAGACGAAGCATCGAACTTAATGAATACATGGAGACAATCTACCTGTTGAAGGATCGAACTTCATGACGCTGGAGGAGAAGAAACCAGCCACCCAGAGGTTACCGTCCGTGTCGATGGTCATGCCGTCTGGGAAGCCGTGGGACCGGAAGTTCTCTTCGGAGTCCTCCGCCCCGAAGCTGATGATCGCTCTCTCGTTTGCTGATTTGAATAAAACTCTGGTTAACGAAAAGGTATTAAGCATTTCAAGCATTAAGCCATGTTAATGGTAAGTACACTTTTCGTGCCCTAACGTTTAAATACCGTAAGTTGATAAGTTAAGCCGCAATAAGTATTTATCTTTGTTTAAATAATTAAAAGGTCCCATAATGAAATTTCGTTTAGAAACCGTTCCAAAGCTGTACTGAAACGCGCAGTTATATGATGTACTACGGGAAGCGAATAACGCAAAAATAATGTATGTTAAGTGCTATTAAATGAACATGCGCCTTAAATTATTTAATTGATTTTGCGGGCTAAGAAGTGTATAGTTTTAGCCGCGTCATTCAAAAATGGATCTTATGCCATATGTGACCAGTGTCGCTCAAGTCCAACCTTTGCATCCGTCTAGCCTCGTCAGGAGCTACCCTGTCCGCTAAAAAAATCCCGCAAGGCTTCACGGTCTCATTAGCCGACAACGAAGCTCCTGACCCGTCCTCCTGTGCGACGGCGCGGGCTGGTTAGGAGCTACGCTGGCCGCATATGGTTTAGACCCAATTTTTGCATGACGCGGGTCATTTATGACATGTTTAGCTGTTCCGCCATTTTGAGTATTTCCCAACTGTTTAGGTGAAAGTAAGTCAGAGTAAAATGTATATAACCTTTCATAGAATTTGATTTCTGTGTATATACATGTATATATAATTTATTTTTTTTGTTTATCAATTTATTGAATTTCACTATCCCCGTTTTAATGTGTGTGTTTGTTTAAGTATATGAGGCTAAAATGTACACAATAAAACGCTCGTCGGTTCTCTATTGACTGCACAGTTCCAAACCAACTAAACAATCATAATATTCTCTCACTCATTGTTCCTGTAGTTAAGTCGAAATCGTAAGCCCACACTTTCCTCGGAATGGAGTCAATATAGTACATGGTGCGGTTGTCGTCCGTCCACGCCAGGCCATTAGAGATGGTGACGCCGTCCTTGTGTTTCCGGACGCTGCCGTCAAGCTCCAGACTGTAGAGGGCGCCCTGGTGTTTCTCGACCACCGCCGCTTTCTTCTCCAGCCCCATCGTACCTACGTGACAATGCAACTGTATTGCATTAATTAAGAACGCTATTTATCTCAAAGTGCCAACATGCCATATGAATTGAAATGATGAAGTTAATGCTCAAAAGGACACAGTTCTGAAAATGTTTCAGTGTTTACCAAACCAGAGGCGACCGGAAGCGTCGCACTTGCCGTCGTTGATTCTCGTATCCTTCCCCTCGTCCACCGTGGCGATGGTTGTCAGCTTGCCGGCGTCCCAGTCCCAGTGGCAGATGGAGCGACCTACGGACACCAGGTAGCCACCCTTCCGGCACGGCACCACCAGCGAACAGTAGGAGTCTGGAGAATCATAAAACCAGTATGTGTGTGCGATACTATAAGGGCTGTGAGTGATATTTGATCATACATGCATGTCTACTTCGCAATATGTACCATAGAAACAAAGAAGGGCCAATCTTTTGGGAATTGAGTCAACTTTAAAAATGTTTGAAGGCCGCACTTTGTGAAATGGTGTCCACATTTAAGGATGCCGAACAGATGAGAAATCTCGAGATACAAAGAGTGCAGTTGTTATATTGCATATCGAATTCTTGGTTTGCCAACAGTGTTTCTTGAACTTACCAAATTTATTTGACTCGTCCTTTCCCGTTGCTGCGGTCCATCGGTGGACGGACCCGTCGTTGATGTCGACATAGAGAAGCTGCTGGGTTCTCTCGTCCCAGTGGGGCCCCTCCCCTATGGTTCTGCAGCTGCGCTCTATCAGCGTCTCTTGTTGCATAACTTCTGGTCTGTGCGACAGAGATAGACACACCCCGTAGTATGTGTATTTGAGTTAGTAAGCAGGGTATCATATTGACAATTTCCGGTCTGTTCGGAAAATAGAAACACTGCTCAGACTATGTCTGTCAATGGTACGTGCCATTTGGTGGCGGATGATTTCGGCCGGGCAGAGCAAGAGACGGGTATTTTATAGGACTATTGTACTAGAATGGGAATTTGACAGTTTCCTAAGTCGGTTAATCTCAAGCCTCACAATTTAAACATCGCTTAAAACATTCTATAAAAATTGAAAGGTGCTAGAATCAGTTTACTATCATGTACCCTATGCTATGTAAGCCAATGGAGCGATTTGACCGGGGACTGAGCTGACAGTCAACAGTGTGACTTGGCGGCTTAGGTGTACATGCCGTGGAACCAAGAAGGTCCAGATAATTGAGGAGTAGACTATGAAACGTCTACAGAGGCTTAGAAATAACAATACTGTTTGGCATTACTGCGTGTTGATTTCAAGAGTATTGCTCTTCACTAAGGGGGCACTGAGAATTTACTTCCAACAGAATGCGTACTTCACGCGTACACCACGGTTTTGAAACAAGCCAACAGTAATGTCAAAGATTTCATGCTAGTCTCATAAATCAGACATGCAACGGAATCAGTGTTACAGTTTATTGGAGCTAACTTTGATGGCATAATATTGACAGTATGAAAAGTCGCCCACTATTGTGGATCCTAATCATTCTAGAACGTCTACGCTACTTATCATTTCAAATCTTCTGAGTAAAGCTCAGTGCAATCGGACTAACGTGCCCTCGGTTTCTGTTTGCATCCAGTTTCGTATATATGAAAAAAGTGTGGCATGCATTAATTATACATTACAATTGTTAGTGGTGTCTAGCCTAAAGTACAGGTACTCTCCCCTTGTAAAATGTAATTAGCTTTAAACATTTATAGCATGCTATTTGCATCTACGATCTAGCATATATTATGAAACTTAATTGATTTAACACACATTCGTTAACGTTAGAGCAATCCTTATCAACATAGTAAATTTATACTTAATTACCGGTAAATGTGTTCTCTTACCTTACTTACGTTCCCAGTTAAACCAAATACACTCTTAAACTATCGCTGTCAGTCTATCTCAAACCATCCTATGTAAACAAACCCAAAGGCCACTAACATGTACACAGTCACAAGTACGTTATCTTATATACAGCATGTGGAAAACGTTATCAAAGGGACCAGAGGATAAGTTGAATAGAAAGGTTGTTATCAGATGCTCATATCGTTATCGCTTTTGTTCATATCAACACTTAGGACATGTCGAGTGTA
Source organism: Dreissena rostriformis (assembly GCA_007657795.1). NCBI lineage: Eukaryota > Metazoa > Mollusca > Bivalvia > Myida > Dreissenidae > Dreissena > Dreissena rostriformis. The sequence goes on from VMBQ01003186.1 coordinate 10,291, forward strand.
TATCACATAGATTAATACATATATTTAAACAATGCATAGACACTATTCACTTAAATATTTTAAAGTAGTGTGAAATTGATGTAATTTGTATATACAGTATACAATCTCCAAGAACGTTTTGTACGATTCACGTGTCCAATGGGATTGGCTCGAACGCTTATAATATTGCGCACTTCAGAGATATTTTTTCAACAATATAGTGCCGTTATATTAACAGTGCAATTGCGTATAGCAGTATTTAATGAACGTTCCATTCATAACACGTGTACAACTTTTTTTTTTTTTTCCCTTGCATCGAATTGTTTGTCGTGACAGTTTTTTGAAACATAAGAAACACATATTTTACTAAGCGCTTAAACAAAAGAAACATATGCGTAAAGCAATTATTGAACAAATACATAAAGTAAATTGCCTTTAAATAAGGTTCACAACTTATAAGGACAAGTATGTTTTAGAATATGTTATAACAATAAGAATAAGAAATTTAGAATATGTTACTATCACATGGATTTCTCTTTAAAAGAATGAGTTTTACGGAATAAACATTTAATTTGTTAAAACATAAACATATACTTTTAACAATACACATTTAGTAAGAGAGAATGCGTAAACGAAGACTGGAACAGAACGTTCTATTGCAACATGGCGAACTTGAATAATAACCACGTAATACTATCAACATTTATGGTTGTTCACGACGATACGCATTTGCAATGTCGAGCATGAACGATATTAAGCATTGCTTATCTCCCCAGTCCATAATATGCCGGACCAATTGGGTCAAAGTTCACAAATGCACTACAGCTAAATTTAGATGTGACCACATTCATACAATTGGCACATCGTTGCAATTCGGGATTTTCGTAATTAAGAAGTTGTCTCCCATTCGGGAAGGTATCACGAGTATCCCGGGTAAAAAGCGGTCCGTCTAAAATGCGTATATGACTCATATCCGCGGATATGACCGAAAAGTGCGGATATGGACGAATATAAGCAATATCGACACTTTTTCTGCAATGTTCATTTCAATGTTCAATGAAAAATACACAATATGTATTTAATATGCATAGTAAAATATCTTATATTTGATTGTTACTATATATTATATTTTATTGGTACGTAAAAATATGCACGTTATTTTATTTATTCAAATGAACAAAGGATATCGTAGTGCTACATTTAAATGTTTCAAGAATGATTATAACCATTATAGTTGCGCTGTTATTGAAAAGCAATGCATGTCCCGCAAAAGTTTTAGATTTTTCGTTAATATTTCAACAGTTCATATTCAATATCCCGAAAAGTTAAAATACGAAGCCTATATGTTAAAGATCAATATTACAGCTGTTACATTCACTTATAAAACATAATATTAACGAAAAATCTAAAATTTTAGCGGGACATGCATTGCTTTTCAATAACAGCGCAACTATAATGGTTATAATCATTCTAGAAACATTTAAATGTAGCACTACGATATCCTTTGTTCATTTGAATAAATAAAATAACGTGCATATTT